>JZKD02S1673656.1:454257-464718 GCA_000966675.3 Picea glauca | reverse complement strand
TATAAAAAACGCTCCCGAAAACGCTTCGCTCCCGACGATTTTTGAAAATATGCGCTTCCCGCTCTCGCTCCCGCTCCCGCTTCCCGCTCCCGCTCCGCGCTCCCAACAGCCTTGGAACAGATTCGTCAGCTCATGCACATCTTGATCCCTTTGCTGCCGCAGCGTAGTCCATTGTATGTACTTGTCCTCATAGCTCCCCACAGGATAATATTGTTCCTTGATGGCGTCTCGAAAAGAATTCCAATTGGGTACGATCGAGAACAGAGAGGGTTCCTCCTCGTCCTTTTTCTCAGAGTAGGTTTCCCACCAGTCCTTGACATGGGGAGCGACTTTGAGCAGTGAAAAAATAATCTTCTCCCTGTCGGAAAAGTCATGAACCGAGAAATATCCTTCTAATATATTCAACCATCTATCTACGACGTCTACATCTATTTGGCCATCAAATATGGGAATGTCAAAGTTTACTTGTACCTTAAAAGGGGTTGCGCCTCCAGAGTGGTTGCTGGATGCAGATGCGCCGCCAGTGGGCAATTGTTGAAGGATATGAGCGAAGTTATCCATCATCGCGTTCCTTTGTTTTTCAAGGACCTCCTCGAGCAATATTTTGATAGGATCTCTTCCTCCCTCGTCTTTCTTTTCGTTGCCCATGGGCAGTTGTCGGGGTTTGCGACGTTGATCTTGCAAAGGTTCAACCAGATCGAGCACTAACTCCTTATACCCCGACCTCGTTGGGGACATGCAAAGAAGGATCGAGAAAGAGCAGACCGCTCTGATACCACTGATCCGAATTTATGTAGGAACGCAAAAGAATACACAAATAACCATGAATACAAAGATGCAACAGAAATAACACTTCATTTCATTAATATAAAAAAACTGAAATTTGCTTACAGACAGAATGGAAATAAACTAGGGCGCTGGTAGCTTATCTCTGAGAAGAGATGTGGTGGCTACAGGCCTCTGAACTCTGTGTTATAATGAGGCTCGAAGGCTTATAGATTATTGAGAAACAATGGAAACCCTAAACATCCAAAAACCTAACCCTAGGAGATGAAACGCCAGAATATGGGCCCCATTGGGGTAAATTGGTACATCAATTTCCCAGGGTCATAACTTTGGCATATTATCTCTGTTCGACGCACATGATACATCGTTAGAAAGATCTATCCGAGGACTACACTGTTGACAACGAAAATCTAGCCTGGAACAAATTCATATTCATCGATTGTTTGATGCCCAAAAAATGTCGTTTAGGGCCTCAAAACAACTCCGGAAGTTTAAGACCTTAAAATCTGCCAAAAATAGTAATTTGTGCTACAATTAAGGAAACTGAAAAACTGAAAGAAACAATGGTGGGGGTCCAAGTGGAATAGGCGGGTGGCCACCAATATCCACCTGGATCGGTTATGGTCCATTTTCTCTTGAGAAGAGGGGCTAAAGGCCCAGAGGTTGATTACAACTGCTATAAAAAGATTAAGAAAATGATGCTAAAGAAAAAAAGGAATGATAGCAAAGGACTAACAAAAGTCGGTCCAAACTTGAGCTCTACCCTTTCCACACTCACCTTGGTCCCAAATAGCAATGCTATAGCTTGAAACCTTATAAAAGGGTACTTGCAAATATGATAAATTGAACTAGCCAATAAAGGGGGATTGGAAAAAATCAATGCGGTATATCTCTTCTCGAGGAAAGTATCGACGAGGCTCTGGAGTGTAACTTCTTGGTGACATCGACGGAAAATATCGGAATATCTCGGAAAATGTCGCAAGATAGGGGTCTAACTCGGAATATCTCGAAATATTTCGAATATATCAGACATGTGTTTAACTCGGAATTTATCGGAATATCAGAGAGATATACAACACTGGAAAAAATAGCCCCTAAGAATGAGGTAACTCAAGAGCAAGCACACCCTCCACAAAGGTGCTCATAGAAATGGATTAAATGACACCATAATACATGAAGTAAGTTGTAAAACCATATCACTTTTACATTTACTCTTAAAGGGTTTATTTATTCCTTGCTACCCTTGGAACCTATCACTCTACTTGGGTTATTTTATTTCCTGTCTAGGTGGCCCACCTAATAGGGTTGGATGAAGGCCCTCCCATACTTAAACTTGGCAACTCACATGAGGTCCTCGATTGGTGTGACGCTTGAAGGGGATACTAAGGTGAATGGTTTACATGGCTTATATCTTAAGTTACAACTTACTTTGCATGCTTTAAGGACTAATGTTTGTTATGAACCTTGTCTTATACTTTGTTTTGTCTTGGATAACGCTGACATGGTTCTTTGAGGGACGTTCTTGGCTTGTACCCAAGACGTTGTGCCTTTATTGCAGGACCTTTGCACGTGTGATGGAGAGTAGTGGGTCATCTAGTGAATCACCACTCGCAGACGTCCACTCTCACATCCTATGAACCTTGGACGATGGACAAATGGGCTTGGTATGAGCATATTCAGTCATGATGGCACATGGATGGGCTAGAAGCCCATAGGTTGGGCAGAGTACCCCAGGGCTTATTTTTCACCAGGATCAGGGACATTGCAACAACAAACAGTCAGAGACATTGCGGAGACGAGATGCAGCTCGCCACGGCCTGGACGTGTTGAATTTTCACTATGCTAGGCTCAAGCATGAGGTTTATTTCATTTTTAGCATTTACTCAAACCATAAACAAATGCAATTACACCATTCACAATTGTTGCAATAACCAAGATCACAAGAAGAAATACCATGCACAAGAACACAAGAAATATCTTGGGAAACCCTTCTCAACAAGGGAAGAAAACCCAACAATCCTTTGCTATATTCTCAAGAGAAAGACATCCCACACCATAGACCTAGCACACAAAAGGGTGCTCTCCAAAACCAAGAAGCTAGCGCCCAAGAGAGGTGCGCACTTCAGCCCTAGATGTACTTTCTGAAATTTTGAAATTACATTGGAGTTGTTTTTCCTAAATGAGGAAATCACCTTTATTTATACTAGACTGGACACATCAAAAGTGGTGTCTATTGGCACAACAAGGCCGACCTCAATAACTCAAAATATAATCAATAATTACCATATTAATTATCTTCTACATTAATTATCTTTCACTTTATGGTGGGGCCGACTTGTACCCTTTACATCACAATTAGGGTTACAGGTAAATCTAACTCTTAGACAATATAGCAAGGGATCTCACACACCCACTAGTGCTCAACCACTAGGGGTACGTCCACCTGTGCTTAGCCACAAGGACGTCCAACTCAATAGATCTCTATCTCATTGAGTCTCACAGGAGAATCATCTGGACACACACTCACTAGTGCTCATCCACTAGGGTCACGTTCACCTGTGCTCAGCAACTGGGACGTCCTACTCAACAGATCTCTATCTCACTGAGTCTCATAGGAGAAGCATCTGGAGTACCACATAGTCTCAACTCTCTGCACAAAGGAGAAGAATACACACATCTCATGGGTACCTTTACCCCTTTCGGGGGAACACATCGTTTCATCTCAAACGACACACCCATCTCATGGGCATCCTCCCCACACAAGGGCACACAACTTTCTATCTCAGTCTCAGAGAGGAACGACACACCCATTTCATGGGCACACCCAACTCATGGGCTCTCTCACAGGCTGACTCACTTAGTCAGTGTCCTGGAGGATGTCTCACTCAACTGTAATCATCAACTCTCCCTCTCAGTTAGGGAGGCATTCTCCACTAGGCCAAGTCTCTCATGGAAGTACTCGAACTTCGTCTTGGCAAGCGGTTTGGTGAAGATATCTACAATCTGCTCATGTGTAGGAAGGTACTGCATGTGTACTGCTTTTCTCTGCACCATGTCTCTAATATAATGATAGTTTATCTCAATGTGTTTCGATCTATCGTGAAACACAAGGTTCTCAAAGAGCTTCACACAAATATGGTTATCACAATGAATAATGGTAGGATCCATCTCATGATCAAATAAATCTGTCAGGAACTTGCGAAGCCACACTGCTTCGCGGATTGTCAAATTCAATGCTATATACTCTGCTTTTGCGGTACTTAAGGCTACGGAGCTTTGTTTCTTGCTGCACCAGGAAACCATGGCAGACCCCAAGGTAAAACAACAACTGGATGTGCTCTTTCAGTCCATTGCGCTCCCTGCTGTTGTGGGTGGGAATCCCTCCTACGAACTTAGCATTTAAGGGCTCTAATCATGCATGCAGAAAATGACCATTTCAAAGGCTTCTACTCTTTCCTATTCTCCCAACACAAAACCCCACATTCATGCAATACAAAGGTGTAAATGAGATTCGGTAACTCTACCTTAAGTCCTTCGTTTGATGTCGATCCCTTTGCTTTCACTCGCCCTTTGATTGCAAGCCTCCTCCCAAAGCTGACCTGCATTCACACATGAACAAACAAAAAGCTGCCAACATGCATTTCATATACTAATTGCTGGGTTAGTTGTGACAATATCATAAAATAAACATTCAAATTGAACACATGATATGGCGGGACGAGAAAAGTATTTCTTTTTGTATTAATCTTCACAAGAGTAAACTTACAATATGTGGTCGACACTGCTCCTCGAAACCGATCCTGGGCTCCTCTTCAACTATCCTCCAACTGCTTTTCTCTATACTTCTCTTTGCATAAGGATGGCTAAAGGTTGGGACAAGGGGAATGCTCAATTGGGTATAGTCTCTTTACTATGATTTTCCTCCTTTCAAATGGGATCCCTACCCCTTCTTTTATAGGCTAGAAAGAGCTAGGTATTTGGTCGAATGACTGGCCATGCATGGTCGAAAGGTTTAGTTAACTTACCCAAAGCTGTGAGTTCCATCAACAGCTTTCCTTTTTCCGTGCTTTTGTAGGTACACGTGGGTTGTATTGGGGCAGCTAGCGTGTACACGCGTGCAGTAATGGAGTAGGGCGTGTGGGCCTTTATAAAGGGGGGTTTTAAGAAGAGTTGTTCAGTAGTGTTTTGACAAAGAAAGAATCTGAGATGGCCTGATGCCAGGTAAGCATATCTGGTGCAAATTAGGGTTATAACAGATGCCCCCTAATGTGTGAGGTCAGAAGAGCATCTGATGGCCGAAATACATTATCAATCTTTATCAACGTTCCAAACCGGTGAGCCCAGGGACTAGAATTCGGGAGGTGCCATCTGCAAAATAAAAATTGTCTCACCGAGGCGGGCATACCCATGCTTGGGATGAAATAAAATCATGGCTACCAATCAAATACACTGTAGATCAATGTCATATAACTATATAAAGTGCAGCCGCGAGCAATACACAGTGGATCTACATCTCAAAATCAAAAGATATACATGTATAGTATCCATCTTCTAAAAGTTGATAAGGCCTGATGGCTGGAGATGAGGGCTTTAGAGCTCGAGCAACAACTTTAAAATCTTCAAAACTCGGGTAGGAGTGTAATATGAGTGTACAACTTCACTACCCAGAGGTCTTCGACGGCTCGTCGGTCATGGACTAGAGAATCTTTGATGATCAGATTGAAGGTTTCATTGATTTCGAACAAAGACTTGATTGGACTTTCGGGATGGCCGGGCATGAGGGCAAGAGACAAACTGCAGAGGGGCCAACGCAGGCTTGGTAAAAACTTCCTTTGGACAATAGCACGACAAATGATGAGACTCAAGTAGCATGGCTTTGACATAATTTCACTAGGCAGGAGGCGACGCAAAATCTCCATATGTTTGGAAGAATAATCAAACAGAGGAGGACACAGCTCAATTTAGCGTGAACAACTTCCTAAGGTCATATTAAATCCCAGGGCTTGACGGACAAACGGAAGGATGTGATTTATCCAAGGGCGACTCATTGTGCTACCAATACAAAGAAAATACTTTTCCCTTCCTCTTTTTGGGGTATATTTGATTTTTTTTTCTTTTTCAATAATTTTGGAAAAAGAATAAAAGAATGCTACGTTACAAAGGAGAAATGAGTGTCGCAAACATACGAGTTCGAGGTGCAAGGACAAGACTGATGTTCAAAGCAAGGACACTCGGAAAAATTCCCTCCTAGGGCCAAAGGTGTAAAGACGCAAAGGCGAAGTGCTATAGGGCTTGCATATAAGGCATGCTTCAGTTGGTTCGGTTGAGAGCAACATGGAGCCGGAATTAGGCCAAAGACGCGGGTATGCAAATGCGATTAATAAGACACACAATGGTAACGTCCTTCGATGTAAGTTTAACGAGCCCAGAGAAGGTAAGCTTGGTGGTTTTTCATATTTAGAGAGTTTGAAAAAACGTAAAAGGAGACTCCGATGGGGTACCTTTTTCGAAGGTAGTCTAGTCGGTTCGAAAAAGGGGTAAACTAGCACCGACAAGACGTCTATTCAAAACCATTTTAATGAGTGTGATAAAGACAAGATCACTCAACAATTTTTTCATTTTTAAGGAGTCTGAAAAAAGCTTAACTATGGACTCCGTCAGGAACGTTCTTCTGCACCATTTTAACGAGTGTGAAAGAATAAGGTCACTCGACGATCTTTTCAATTTTAGGGAGTCTGAAAAGAGCTTAACTATGGATTCCGTGGGGGTTCCTTTTTCGTAAATTTAATCCCTCAGGCCCGAAAAAGGGTTAAAATTATACATGAGGGTACTCTTGTAGAGATCCAAGGCCTCTAGAGTATACCTTTGTTCGTACAGTTGACCATCCGGACCGAAAAAGGGGTAAACTACCGCCGGATAGACGTGACTTCAAATTTCAGTTTAACGAGCGTGAAAGGCCACAAGATCGCTTGGCAATCTTTTCATGTTTAGAGGGTCTAAAAAGGGCTTAAAAGAAGACCCGTTATATTTTGGGAGTCCCGAGGGTGAGGTCAAGAGTGATAAGGAATCATGCAAATGAGGCTCAAACTCGTAATCAGGAAAAACTAAATGGGACGCCCGAGCCTATAGTCGTTAGTGACAGCATGGACACCATAATGCAATCAGGATCTACCTAGGGCATCCATGTTACGGTAAGCTCTACCACTAAATTAAGACACTTCTAAAGCAACAATAATGGTTCAGTGTAGCAACTTGGTGGGATCGATCCCATGGCAAAGCGGAAAAGACAACGAGATGCAAAAAATGCAGGTGGAATCCTGACTTAAATGCAGCGAGTTGGAAAAAAAGACTTTTTACCAAAGGATTGTCAAAACACCCCAAATATCAAAAAAAATTCCCAATACCCAAAGTAATGCTTCCTGTGATCATCCAAAGAAGACTCTTGAATTATCTGAAATGATTTCCAGTTTAGAAAAAATGACAAAAGGGTCCGAAAATTGACAAAAAGAGGCCAAAACCTCTATAAATAGAAGCTAGCAGTTCATTATCACCATTGTTAATTCAGATTGACTAAAAGCCAAAACTGCCCTTTTGTGAAAAGAATTGGTTCTGGGAGCCTCGGTGGACGAAACAACTATCTGCTTGGACCAAGTAAGTATAAACTACCTCATCTTGCAATCTAATTCTTTATTTATGCATTTAGTTTCATTTTTTGGGGGGGCGTCGACCTTCAAAAGGTCGGCCCTACGTCCACGCGGGATGTCCTATGACAGCCCGCGTGTATACTCGCTTTGTCTTATGGCAGACCGCGTGTACACGCGACTGTCATCACAACAGCCCGCATGGACCCTCCATTTTGTGCAATTTTTTTTTTTTTAAAAGCAGGAGTTAACCCTCCTAAACTTTGCCCATGTGCAGGATGTATGTGCATTGGAGAGAAAGAGAGCATGAGGATATTAGTGCGTTGGTTGGGGAAGACCCTAATGCTGTTGCTGCGTTAATGCAATGTGAATTGTTACAATTTTTTCTGTGCCCTTTCATGCGAGCACAACCTAGGCTACTGAATGCCTTGGTTGACTATTGGCATCCTGACGCAGAGGCCTTTATGCTAGAGGGGCAGTCGCAAGTTCCAACGACAGAGGATATATACTTTCTGACTGGCCTCTCCAAGAGAGGGGAATCGGTCAATTTCTGTACGTTTCCCTCTGGGCCTCACAATATATCGGAGTTGATTGGACTCCATTGTGAGGCGGGTACAGACCAGGCAAGCTCGCAAGTGTCGATAAGCAAGATCTCAGACTTAGCACTGCGGGCGATTGTGTTGCTCATCGGGCGGATTACTGGGTCTGCAGCTTTGCATCAGGCTTCCCGTGCACAGATGAACTGTGCAGTTCAGTGCTTAAATGCACAGATTTTTTATTGGAGCACCACATTACTGGATTGTATGAAGAGGCAGCTAACAGACTGCCGATTGCGGACTCAGAGGAACTTCGGGTTTGGAACGATTCTTTGCTCTTTCTTCTTTGGAAGAGTGCCCAGTTTCAACCCTCGAGAGGTGGTACGAGGGCATCATGCTTCTCTTCCCGCGATATGCAGATGGGCAGTGTTGCTACCACAACAGGGGGGAGGAAGGACCAATGAGTCCTTTGATGACGACTTTTTTGCTTGGTTGTCGCGATAGATCCCAATCATAGAGGATTACCCTTATGCTGGGATTGACTTTTCGAGAGATCCTGAGATACCGGTACCTTCCAACGAGGAGCGAGGAGAGATGGGTAAGCTTGTTTTTTTTATTTTTAGGTTTTTATATATACCAGAGTATCTAACAGATATGTGTTTATTACGTGCAGATGTGGGGCCAGTGCGACCAGCGGATTACGCAAGGAATAGGCGATGTCCTCGCCAAGGGGCCGCACCTGCCGCCGCAGGGGGACCAGCAGCAGCAGGAGAGCTTCCAGCCGGTGAGGCTGAGAGGGTTCTGAGACGAGTTGAGCGAAATTTTACCTCACTCACTCGCACAGTCCCAATGGCAAAGATTGAGGATCTGCCACCATCTATGCAGCCTCACGTAGTGGGGGCGCCATGGACATGGGTCCGGATTTTTCGGCATTTCGCAAACGTCGTTGATTATTACAACAGGGCCCACAGGCCCCGTCCTTAGTTAGGCTGGACTTTTCACGTACCGGGGGCACTACTTGTATATTTTTTGAGGGCATAAGCACCATGACTCGTTACTGGTCGTATTTTTGAGGCGCTTGCACCCACCTATGTACTCTGATGATTTTGATATTATATATGGATTTTTATGTCTTATGGATTAAATTTTATTTTTAAAAATGTATTTTACATGTGCATGTGTATGTCTTTCTTATATGTGTGTGAGATGCCAATCTAAAATTTGATTAGCTAGAGTATTCGTGACTTCATTTAATCTCCTAGGAACATGAAAATATGTAATATAATCAAAGCTTCGTTCTAAGAGACGTACCCTAAGGAATCGTCGGTGTAAAGTAGGATCATAAACGCGGTACGCTCCATTTAACTGAGACACAACCAGTTGAGTGTCTAAATATACCCGGAGGTGAGAAATGCCATGCGACAACGCGTCACGCAACAATTATAGAACTGCACTGTATTCGGCAACATTGTTTGTGGTGTCACCTAAACAGATACCTCCTGAAGATAACAACTGGCCTAGAGGTGTGTAGATTACCCAAGCAGTGGAAGCAAGCCTCCGAGTGTGTCGGATGGCGTCGTCCGCAAACCCAACGAACACCTCTGATTCACTTGACATCTGCCACAGTGAAAAAGATGACATCAACACAACACGTCCATAAAACCGAAAAGGGGGTAAACACTAAAACATGCAAAATGTACAGGAACTATACATATGTTACAAAAAGTTACCCAAGGTGACCTACCTATGAGTAATATTTGTTGAGGTAGAGCCCATTTCTAGGCTCCGCCAAAGCATTTTCCTCAAAGTCTACTAGACGATAAGTGCCCTTTTTTAGAACCTCTTTTACGATGAAAGGTTCGAACCACATGGGTTTGAATTTGCCTGCCCCCAGGGAGTCCTTAATCTGGTCATAGACCAGGACAAGGCCGCCTTCAGAGAAAATCCGAGGACGAACGAACCGATCATACTGACACTTGACTTCTTGTTTGTGAGCCTCGTTGGCTAGGGCCGCCTCACGACGCCGCTCATTGAGTTGCTCAAGGTATAATAACCGCTCTTCAAGTGGAGAAGTGTCTGGCAGTAACTGTACTGCCAACTTTAGGGACGGGATCTGACATTCTATAGGCAAGACTGCTTTCAGCGCGTAAACGAGTTGAAAAGGTGAGAAGCCAGTTGCAATCTTAATAGATGTTCGGTAAGCCCATAATGCCGAGTATAACATCAAATGCCAATTTGACTTGGCCGAATTGATCGTTCGCTGTAGGATGGTCTTAAGAGATTTATTTAGAGCTTCCACCTAACCATTCGCTTGGGGGTAGTAGGGTGACGAATGTTCTTGCCGCAACCCAAGCTTTGATGTTAATTCGGTCATCATTTGGTTCTGAATGTAGAAAATCCAGGAACTATCAACAGTCTTCTTGGTCTGTCTTTGACCAAGCTAAGACACTAAGTTTCTCTGCTGTTATAAAATGGTTTTCTGCTGTTTTATGACAGCC
>JZKD02S1673656.1:432346-452242 GCA_000966675.3 Picea glauca | reverse complement strand
TAGTCTACGGCTACAATGATATAACGGTGCCCCCTTGCTGAAGGAGGGTTGCATGTAGTGTAATCAATCCCCCACTTGGTGAAGGGACCAATTGTGATGACAGGAAACATGGGAGCGGGATGTGCCCTCATCTTCCGAGAGAAGATCTGACACGGGTGGCACTTCTTGACCGATTCGATACAATCTTTGATTAATGTTTGGCCAGAAGTAACCGGCTCGTAAAATCTTTTGGGTTGTTGCCAACCCAGACAAATGACCACCGCATGCTCCAGTATGGCAGTTGTTAAGCATGATAACTGCTTCTTCATGAGTGAGACACCGGTGAAGGATGCAATCTACACCTCGGCGATACCAAGTGTCATCGAGTATGAGATAGTTCTTAGCCTGATGGCGTATACGGCGACACTCGTCGCGAGAAGCAGGGCGGGACACTTCAAAGTCTGGAGATAGACAAGTATATCTCCATACCAGGGATCTGAAGATGTGATCAAAAACATGTCTCCTCTAATAGGCGGCTCTTTGGGCATAACCTCACCGGATTCAACCGGAAGTTCCGAGATGAGGTCTGCAAAGACTAGTAACTTTTTGGATTTCGCCGAAACAAAATCTAAGTCAAATTCCTGGAGGACAACTATCCATTTACTGATCTTTCTGCCAATGACGCATCGCGTTAATACGCATTGAAATGGATTCACAACGACAATGACGGTGGTCTTGTGAAACAAAATATAATGACGGAACTGTTGAATAGCATGAACGGCTGCCAACGCCAGTTTTTCAATATGGGAATAATTGAGTTCCGGTACAACTAGGCCTCGACTCAGGTAATAATTCACATATTCTGAGAGGAAGTCATCCTCCTGAACTAAGACCATATCGATAGTCGACTCTACCGCAGCCAAGTACAATAAGAAATCTTTGTTATAATTAGGTGGACGGAGCAGAGGGGCAGTGGTGACGACATGTTTCAATGCGTTGAAAGAGTGTTGAGCGGCTTCGTCCCAATGAAAAGGGACGTCTTTCTTTAGCAAACGCATAAAGCCATTTGTGATCTCGGCATAGTTGGCTATGAAACGCCTCAAAAAGTTCATTTTTCCCTGTAAACTTTGAAGCTGAAGGATTGTACGTGGGGGAGGCAATTGAAGTATTGCCTCCACCTTGAGAGGATCGACCATGATCCCTGTTGTTGAGACTATGAAACCTAGCAGTCGTCTTGACGTTATGCAAAAGCTGCATTTGTTTGGATTCAAGCGAATTCGGAAGTAGCGACATCACTCAAAGATAAGTCGGAGGTGTGTGGGATGATCTGTTCTCTTGCGAGATCGTTATGCTAATCATCTAAATAGGCTTTTGACTATATGCTTGAGATCATGGAAAGCAAAAGACATGGCTCGCTAGAAGGTAGCTCAAGCATTTTTGAGACCAAAAGGCATCTTACGATAGGCAAATGTACCCCATGGACAGATGAAAGTTGTTTTGTGCTGGTATTCGGGTTTGCTCTATATCTGATTATATCCCGAAAAACCATCCATGAAAGAAAAAGCCTCGCAACCGGTGCATTCATCGACTATCTGGTCAATGAATGGTGTGGGAAAATTATCTTTTGGACAGGCTTTGTTCAAATCACAAAAATCCGTACATACGCGAATCGTGCCCTGTTTCTTGTTGACCGGCACAGGATTTGACACCCCTTTGGTCAAATGGACAGGATAGATAAAACCTGCCTTGAGCAACTCCTCTACTTCAACCTTAATAGCTACTGCTTTCCTGGGATTAACTGGACAAATCTTCTGTCGAACTGGCTTGGCATCAGGATAAGTTGTGATTTCATGTTCGACTATTTTTGGATCAATGCCTGGCATTTTCTCGTAAGACCAGGCAAAAACGTCGCGAAATTCTTTAAATAAGTCTGTGTAGATTTGAATCTCTTCGGGGTAACAGTCAGCTCCAGCGAAAACATTCTCCACGATGCTAGGGGTTTTGGAGATATTAATGGGTATAGTTTCAGCGATAGTTGCCATATTACCCTCGGCATAAACCTCATGTGTAGCCAAGGGATTGATAGGACAAGACCTATCTCCAGTCATAGTCAAGGTGAATTTCCCTGCTTCGATTCTGCTTAACTCTGGGAGGAAGTTTGATCTGTGATGGAGATCGTCCCAGGGTTTGTCCGGACTAGTCATTGCTTCAATGATTGCTTCGTCTGAGGGCAAAACTAAGTCTAACGAATCCGTATCAGCGAGGGAGCCTTGAGCCCAAATAGGCTCTGGAATCGGATCTAACTCTTGTGTAGGATTTGGATCGGTGTCGACTGAAGCTTGCTGGACTAAAGTGTACCTTGCTTCTGCCGCGGAAAAGGGCATGGACATACCATGGTGTCCTGTCCCGTCCATCGTGGCCGATGGGGAAGGAAGAATCCACGGATCGTTGAAGTAAGTCGTGCGAAACGACGAAACTTGGAAAATCTCAACCTTATGGTGGTTTGATATGAACTTGACATCGCCTTGAGGAGGCGGGTAATCGAAACTACTCATCAAAGGTGGGCACAAACCAACCCCTACGTTGACGACGCCCGGTTGAGGATTATCAATCATCGGGAGTGCAGATGCCCCCAATGAAGGGTTAGGTCGGGAGACAATTGATCAATGGTCACAATCTGACCCTCGTGTGGAAACAACAAGACCCGGAAAACTATAGCGACCACTGCTTGCATGGCATAGGTCCAACTCCTACCTAACAAGAGATTGTAGTCGAGGGATGCATCGACTACTTCTACCTCGATGCACACGGTCTTCCCTCCTAACTGCACGGGGAAAGAGGGGATGATGCCATGTGGTTGGAATGAATGACTGTCAAAAGCGGTAAGAAGAGTAGGTGACGGAGACAAAATGGGCTGGCCAATGGCCTTCCAACACGCTAATGATATGACGCATGTTGAGGTGCCCTTATCAACCACTGTGCGCAAAATGTTCCGAGTAAAAGTTTTCGTGGGGTAAGCCACTACTATCTGAAATGCTACGTGGTAAGGGAGACGAAGTTTTAAGTCGGTTGTATCCAGCATGATTGTACCCGGATTACAAGTCTCAGCAGATCCTAAAGAGGCTAACAAAGCTTTCCTTTGGGAAGGGCAGCTTTGGAGGACCTCCAAAGCGGACAACGCACAAGGGGTTTGAGACAAATCCTCCACCACAGAATAGTTCTGGGCGGCCCTTGCGTTTGGGTTGTGAGAAGCTTTCTTGAACGCACCTTTTGGGATGTGTCATTGTTTCACCCAAAGTCTTCTCGATCTAGAGAGGAAGAGATGGGATTTCAACTTCTTTACCGTTTTCAGAGGTGCTTGGCTTACTGTAGTCATGCGCTCTAGTCGATATAAAAGCATCACCTTTCATCATATACACATTCACGGATGCAGGATTGTTTGAAGACGGAGAGGGTCCTTGACTGCCCCCTTCCGCGCTTGTAGAGGCTTGGGTTAGGTTTTGCCCATGTTGAAATGGATTCGTTAACACAACAGGCTGCTGCTGTGACACAAACTTTTGGGCCTTTGCAAGCCGAGGGCACTGGTGGGTCGGGTGGTTTTCCGCGCACAGGTTACACAGATACTTCGCCTTCCGTTTCTTGGTGTTGCTTCCGCCAGCATTATTAGTGGGTTTCTTATCCCCCTTACCCTCCTTACGTTGTTTTTTCTTTCCATCAGGTTGTTGGGTGGCCTTCGGATTTGTCGATTGCACACTATGTACATCCGACATTTGGGTAGGGGGAGCAGCCGAAACAGTAGTGTAGCTGGCCGCTGTGTGTTGTATAGACAATTGCTGCAATTTTTTTGTCAGTTGTTCAGCGGGCTTTGTTTGTGTTGAACCTACAATACCATCGACATGTGGTCCAACTCTCTGTCTGGTTTTATCAAGTATGGATCGTGGTGCATCCGGCAAAATCTCGTACAGTAAACCAAACTGAGAATAAATTTGTTCAAGCTGTTGAACTCTTATGATGGCATCTTCTTCGGAAAACACTCCCGACGTTGCGATGTCTTTGGATAGTTGTGGGACCAAAGACTTAAGGAACCACTCAAGCAGAAATGCTGGTGGGACTGGTACCTTAATCAAACTCTTCCGGCGTCTCCATTCTCGGATGTGATCAGAGATATGGTCCGCTTTTGTCTGTTTGAAATTGGCCAGGAATTCTGTGCCAGCATCATATCTCACAGGTAATTGGAAATGGTTTAGGAACGCCATTGCACATTCTCTAAAGGAAGAATATCTCAAGCGGTCGAGCTCGATGTACCATTTCGCAGCACTCCCAATGAGAGTGCGTTGAAACAATCGCAATTGTACGGAGTCGTCTTTCAACGAATTAGACGAGCACCAAAGATGGAAGGTGGTCACATGATCCCTTGGATCTTCGTTAGGCTTGGCTTCGAACTTTGGTATGTCCGAAGGCAATTTCGTCGGCATAGGGGGCCAACGTGGATTGTGACAGATGGGGTCATTCAACAACCTTGTCAAGTCTGGTAAATGTAAGGTTGCCAAGAAAGGTAGTTTTGGTTGTTGTTGATAACCATGGAAAAAGGGACCTGGAGTTTGATTGGCACCAGGTTGCTAGGAAAAGTTGGGTTGTTGGCTAGGATTCTGGTAGAAACCGTGGCCTTGACCAGCGTATAGATTTGGCATTTGAGGAGACATCATTGGCTGGTTCTCGTAATAGGACGTAGACGGTTGGGTGTGGGGTGCGTTAGAAGGGCTTTGTGAAGGGTTGCACCATACTGATCCCATGGGCATAGGTCCCGTGCCTTGCCCGGGGTTTCATTGGTTGTGAAAGGGGTTGCCCTCGATCGACATTCCTGACGAGGGAACTGATCCTTGCCAAGAGTTCCAAAGTCCTGGTCCGGAAGGAATTTCTGGGTTTGCCCCCTGTACAGGAATAGTACCCTGCACAGGATTTGGTTGTCCATAACCGGGGTTGCCCCTAGTCGAAAAAGCAGTCGACGAGAAAGCGTTATTACCAAATGCTCTGAACAAAGAAAACGGTGTCGAACCTATCGACATATTATGAGAAGGTAGTCCTGGACTCCCAACTCCAAACGAACTATTGAGTATGTTCGGTCTGGTGGAATGCTGGTGAGTTCCGCCGAGCGAAGGGGACGAAGGAGGTATATGACCTCCCCCGTAAGGGAAAGCGTTATAGGAGGTGGAAGGGCCTCCCATGGATCCTTGCAGAGGAGTGTTAGAACTCCCTGCCCCTAGACCTAAGGTCTGTAAAGTGGAGAAGGAAAGAACAGGACTTGTACCTGAGGTAGGCATTCCATATGAAATTGGAGGGCCTGTAGCACTCTGGGTGAAGGGAACAGTAGCCGTTGCCATTAACGGACTCGGACCACTGCTCGAGGTAGAGGCGGTTGAGACCATGGTGGTCCGGACCGACGACGGTGGATTCGGAGGTAGAATACCCCCGGTGACGACAACCGTGGCGGGAATGTTAGGATTCCCAGAAGAAGAGACAGCATTTGCTTCCATTACTGCCCGCTTTAAAGGTGCCGAAAGGTCCTCTACCAGAGGTTGGTTAGGTGTGGTTTCCTGTGAACCGGTCGCTTCAAACGACCCTTGTTGGTCTAGTTTTCGCCTTAGAGGTGGCGGGGGTGGCTCCAGTGTAACCGGTGGTAGGCCTAGAAGCCTTCGTGACCAGCGGAGCTCTTGATCTTCCACTGTGTGAGAAGATCAACGACATGCTAGGGCTTTCTACTCGTTCAACAAAAATCAACACACACTAGAAAAAGTCCCTACAAGATAAAACAAGCAAACACTAAACTAGTTGGAAGAACAGTTATAACAACCTACACTAGAGCAACTTACCGGTGCAAGTGCAACTCGAAAACGAAATCCCCCTCCGGGTATACTTTGCAAAGCGTGGCTCGATGTCTGTCTTAGGTACCGCGGTATACCCCTGTAGTCACCTGTGTACGTCACTAAAAAAGATAGGCAACTACGTTGCCAGCGCTCGAAGAGTCACCAGGCGGGTACAGTCGACAGTCGAGTAGACCATAATGAGTAGGATATCAAGCTCGAAACCTGTCAAGGGTATCGAAAACAAGTGGTCCAGAAGACAACTGAGGACCTCGAACGGATTCGAGACCCACGAAGCTCCGTGGCAAATGTAATTAATGGAATCCCAAGACAAGCTCTCTATATGTGTTCTCCACTACGATTGGTCCAGCTTTGGAGGGGTTATCTCCACTACCTTTCCGCACGCAACCTCGTGTTTAGCCCCTGTGTTAGAGGGGGGTCTTGGATAACTTTCATGATACTAGACTTGGACACTCCCTAACTCAGACTCCAATGTTTTATTTAATGGCCTTGAAGAGTTTCCTCTCCAACCTAATTCAAGGCCCTAACCCGAAACTAGTTGGTTGACCCTATAAACATAAAAAGTCTAATTAATTTTAGATTTAGCGTTAATTTTTATGGCTTGTCTTAAGTCCAAAGGTTATGAAAGTGAAACTAGTGATGTTTTGAGAGACGAAAAGAAATATAAACAGAAAGCTGAAAACAAAATAACTTCTTCTTGACAAATTCAGATTTGCTATTTTAAATTCTTTAACCAATTTTTCAAAATAAAATTTCCTAAGATCTTTGAACAACAAACTCAAAACAAAATTTCACTCAACTACGAGCTACTTATCGTCTAAGTAGCTGTCAAGAACTTATGAAAGCAAAGACTTTTCCTGGTTACTAATGCACACCAACAACTATTTAACCAAACAAACAAATAAAAGGTTTTTTTATTTATTTGAATGCTCACAAAGCAAAAAGGAAAAATATCGACAAGTAAAGACCAAGAAAACTTTTGGCTTAAGCGTAGATTGCAAAGAGTCACTTTAAAAATAACACACAAGCAGATTAAAATTGACTCTCACACTTGTCTGAAAACCCTATAAAAGGAAAATTTTGAGGAAAACTTCTTAATGAAAAAGAAAGCTATTGGTGTGATCAACTCGAAGTTACTGACTGCTATGACAGAGACCAAAAAACCTGAGAGGTATAAACTCTTGACAAAGAAAAGGATGACTGCCTCTCCTTAAACAAATTTTTTTCTCCACAGGCACGTTGCTGACAGTTCAACAGCCAGCGTGTGCACGCGAGTTGTGTAAAGTCAGGGCGCATGTACACGCGTGCAGACCTTATGCAGGCCACGTGTACTTCTGAAACTCTTCAAAAATGAAAAGACAAGCAATCAAGCACTGGCAAAGACTACTGGTCTTGAGAACTAGAATCTCTTGAAGACTCAGAAACTTACTTTGTCAGAAAAAAGAAAACAATTCAAGGAAAATTTCATAGAACAAAACCAATCTGAGGTGGTAACTAAGCTACACGCTGCAAAATCAGAGACCATAATGAGTTTCAGAAAACCCCTGAGAAGGATCACTTTTGACAGGGAATAGGATGACTGGCTCTTTAATAAAATTATTCTGAACTTAACCATGCTACAGTCACTTCATCAGCTAGCGTGTCCACGTGAGCTGTGTGAAGGTTGGGCGCGTGTACATGCATGCAACCCTTATACAGGCCGCGTGCACCTCGGTGACTTCCAGTAAAAGAAAATGCAGTCAAGAAAAGTAAGCAAGAAGAACTGGTATGGAAGACCAGAATCCTTGTTAGCTCAGACTTTTGCAGAAACTCTAAAAACAAGTAATGAAACCAACTTTTTTTAAAAATACCCAAAAAGACTCCCAGAAAACCCTAGAGATCCCTAGTATGGTCGCCAATTCTGTTGTGGGTGGGAATCCCTCCTACGGACTTAGCATTTAAGGGCTCTAATCATGCATGCAGAAAATGACCATTTCAAAGGCTTCTACTCTTTCCTATTCTCCCAACACAAAACCCCACATTCATGCAATACAAAGGTGTAAATGAGATTTGGTAACTCTACCTTAAGTCCTTCGTTTGATGTCGATCCCTTTGCTTTCACTCGCCCTTTGATTGCAAGCCTCCTCCCAAAGATGACCTGCATTCACACATGAACAAACAAAAAGCTGTGAACATGCATTTCATATACTAATTGCAAGGTTAGTTGTGACAATATCATAAAATAAACATTCAACTCGAACACATGATATGGCGGGACGGGAAAAGTATTCCTTTTTGTATTAATCTTCACAAGAGTAAACTTACAATATGTGGTCGACACTGCTCCTCGAAACTGGTCCTGGGCTCCTCTTCAACTGTCCTCCAACTGCTTTGCTTTATACTTCTCTTTGCATAAGGATGGCTAAAGGTTGGAACAAGGGGAATGCTCAATTGGGTATAGTCTCTTTACTATGATTTTCCTCCTTTCAAATGGGACCCCTACCCCTTCTTTTATAGGCTAGAAAGAGCTAGGTATTTGGTCGAATGACCGGCCATGCATGGCCGAAAGGTTTAGTTAACTTACTCAAAGCTGTGTGTTTCGTCAACAACTTTCCTTTTTCCGTGCTTTTGTAGGTACACGCGGGCTGTATTGGGGAAGCTAGCGTGTACATGCGTGCAGTAATGGAGCAGGGCGCTTGGGCCTGTATAAAGGGGGGTTTTAAGAAGAGTTGTTCAGTAGTGTTTTGACAAAGAAGGAATCTGAGATGGACTGATGCTAGATAAACATATCTGGTGCAAATTAGGGTTATAACACCTGCCCAATCTGCATCGGCATGTCTGTGCAAACTCAAGTCTACATTGGAGACATATCTCAGGCTATATCCAACTGTGTGTCGTAGATATCGCAATACATGCTTCGTTGCTATCGAGTGAGTCTGTCTCGGCTGACTCATGAACTGACTAAGTACATTCACTGCATAGCATATATAAGGTCTGGTGTTAACCAGATACATCAATGATCCAATCAGTTGTCAGTACAAATGTGGATCAATCTTGTCCGAATCAGTAGAAGCATCATTCATTTTCTTCAAATCCATCATCATCGGTGTAGGCATGGATTTGCACTCTGTCATACTGAACTTCTTCAATATCTCCACTGTATATTTTCCTTGACTCAGGAAAATCTCATCAATCCTCTGCCATACTTCTAGTCCCAAGAAGTAGTGCATCATACCCAAATCCTTCATCTCGAATTTAGAAGTCAATGCTTGCTTGCATTCAACAATAAGTTTTTCTGAATCGATGAGGAATAAGTCATTCACATATAGGAACAAGATTAAGCACTCGTTACCAACAATATGATAATATAGGTTTGGATCAACAACTCTCTTGTTGAAGCCCAAACTTATCAAGAATCCATCTATTTTCTCATACCAAGCACGAGGTGCTTGCTTTAGTCCATACATGGATTTCTTCAACCTGCACACTTGAGATTTCTCGTCGTGTATCACGAATCCTTCTGGCTGCTTGATATAAACTTCTTCCTCAATCTCACCATTGAGTAAGGTTGTCCTTACATCCATCTGATGTAGTTTCCAATTCATGGATGTAGCCAGTGCAATGATAGTACGGATGGAAGTGTATCGGGCTACTAGAGCAAATGTCTTATCATAGTCAACTCCCTCTACTTGTGAGAGTCCTTTGGCTACAAATCTCTCTTTGTATTTCTCGATACTTCCATCAGTTGCATATGTTTGTTCTTATAGATCCACTTGGAAGTTACTACATGCTTCTCTTCTGGTCTCAGAACAATATCCCACACATCATTCTTCAGAATGGACTGATTTCTTCTGTCGTGGCATCTTGCCATACTTGTTCAGCTGTCGCTTTTCCATGACAAGAAGGCTCATAATCAATGATGTGACTCATGGATGAAAAGTAGCTCGAAAGTCTCTTTGGTCTCTTGCTCTCTCAGAATGTGCCTTAAGGGGTTGCATGTCCCTCTGCCCTTGCAGAGTTTGTCGAGCCTAGACAGGCCTTTCATTGCCTACTGCAATATCTCTGGGAATATCAACTCGAGCAACTGGATCAAATGGATCAATCACTGTCTCCCTCTGAACTGCTGAAGGGGAGAAGGTATTGTCTCTTCCTTCTTCTCAAATAGCTTGACTCCCTCTGAGTCAAGTGACTCCCTATGAAGTCTGAAGGATAGATATATTCCTTTTCCTGTTTGCTAACCTGGAGATATCTCATGTCTTCTCAGGTGCTCTACTGTCTCTACAGTATTTTGATGATCTCTGTACTAGGATAATAACCAAGATGGCCTCCCATACTAGAAAAATAATCAATCAAGAAAGGTTGGACTCCCGTACCAGGGATAATGGTCCAAGTCACGAGGGCTCCCACACTAGGGATAATACCCTTCACTATAAAAAATGCAATCAACTATAGGTTAATGATTAAATCAAATAAGGAACAAATTACCTTAGTCTACAGTCATGCTCAATCTTTCATTTGGTTTAGAGGAAGTAATCCTCATTTCTCATGTCTTCATCCTTTTGAGGTGTGTCTGGATTAATGTCAGTGGTGGAAGCATATTGTCTTCCTTTCTTTCTGGTGGGACAAATTCTCGCAAAGTGTCCATACTTGTCACATCTGAAGCACTGGATCTTTGACATGTCTCTTCTTTGATCATGACTTGAAGCTGATGAAGTCTTCTCATCTTTGAATGTTTGCCTGAAGTTTCTTTTAAATCTTCCTCCTTTCTTTGTATGAAGTGCAAGAGCGTGATTGTCATCAGGAGGGGAGTCTTCCACTCCTCTAGCTCTAAGTCTGATTTCTTCTTGGGTACAATCTGTCCACAGACGATCAAAAGTAGGTAGTTTTTCTCTTCCATTGATACTTTGAAGAAATGGTTTCCAATGTTTTGAAAGATTATTGAGAGTGGTCAAAACAAGTTCTTTGTTAGATGTGATTTCTCCAATGGAACCTAGTTGATCTCTGATTTCTGGCATCTTCATAAATAAGGCAACAACGGTGTCACCTTTTGTCATCTTGATATTTTGAAGCTGGCCCTTCAATGAAATAGCTCTGAGGGTGTTGTCACTCTCAAACATATTCTTTAATGCTTCATACATTTCATAAGATGTCTTCAGGTTTGCAATACAAGGCATGAGATGATCTCTTATTGAGTAGATCATTATCTTCTTTGCCTTGACATCTTCTTCCTTCCTTTCTTCCTTCTCTTCATCAGTAGCTGTCTCTGGTAAAGCCTTTTGTATTGTCCACAATAGATCTTCCTCTTCAAGAGTGATCTGAAGTCTCGACTTCCAGGAGCTGAAGTTGCTTGATCCATCAAGCCTATCTTCCACCAAGGTTCTGTTCTTCATATTTTCAGATTCTTCACAAACCCTTGTCAACTGGGCTAAAAAACCTAACGGCTAGGCTAGGCTAGCCAACTTAGGTTTTGTTGGGCTTATGACTGCCAACAATAAGCCTTGAAGTCCAGAAGAACACTGGTAAGCTTGTAAGCTTCTTCAATGAGCTGCAGAATCCCTAAAACCAAAAATCTGCAGAAAATTGTGGAACCCTATAAACCCTAGGGCCAAAAATCCAAAATTCTCGGAATTTCACTCTGAGAGTCTTTGGAGGTGCGCTGAAGGAGGCCGTACTCTCCTATCCAATTTTCATCTCTAACGTTCCAGTGTGAAGTGTTGAAACACCCAAAAAAAGAGGGTCGTACGGACTTTCTGGAAACCCTAGGAGGACCGTACAGTTCTGCCAAAGTGAGAAGATGACTGGTAGATGCTTGTGCAATGGGTTCTTCAAGATCTAAGCTCTGAAACCATGTTGAATTTTCACTATGCTAGGCTCAAGCATGAGGTTTATT
The DNA here is from genome assembly GCA_000966675.3 of Picea glauca. NCBI lineage: Eukaryota > Viridiplantae > Streptophyta > Pinopsida > Pinales > Pinaceae > Picea > Picea glauca. The sequence continues at coordinate 440,512 of JZKD02S1673656.1, read as the reverse complement.
TCATTTTTAGCATTTACTTGAACCATAAACAAATGCAACTACACCATTCACAATTGTTGCAATAACCAAGATCACAAGAAGAAATACTTTGCACAAGAACACAATAAATATCTTGGGAAACCCTTCTCAACAAGGGAAGAAAACCCAACAATCCTTTGCTATATTCTCAAGAGAAAGACCTTCCACACCATAGACCTAGCAGACAAAAGGGTGCTCTCCAAAACCAAGAAGCTAGCGCCCAAGAGAGGTGTGCACTTCAGCCCTAGAAGATGTACTTGGTGAAATTTCGAAATTACATGTGGGTTGTGTTTCCTCAATGGGGAAATCACCTTTATTTATACTAGACTGGACACATCAAAAGTGGTGTCTATTGGCACAACAGGGCCGACCTCAATAACTCGTAATATAATTAATAATTACCATATTAATTATCTTCTACATTAAGTATCTTTCACTTTATGGTGGGGCCGACTTGTACCTTTTACATCACAATTAGGGTTATAGGTAAATCTAACTCTTAGACAATATAGAAAGGGATCTCACACACCCACTAGTGCTCAGCCACTAGGAGTACGTCCACCTTTGCTCAGCCACAGGGATGTCTAACTCAATAGATTTCTATCTCACCGAGTCTCACGGGAAAGTCATCTGGACACACACTCATTAGTGCTCAGCCACTAGGGTCACGTCCACCTGTGCTCAACCAGAGGGACGTCCTACTCAATAGATCTCTATCTCACTGAGTCTCACAGGAGAATCATCTGGAGTACCACATCATCTCAACTCTCTGCATAGAGGAGAACAATACACCCATCTCATGGGCACCTTCACCCCTCTCAGGGGCACACATCGTTTCATCTCAAATGACACACCCATCTCATGGGCATCCTCCCCACACAGGGGCACACAACGTTCCATGTCAGACACACCCATCTCATGGGCACACCCAACTCATGGGCTCTCTCACAGGCCGACTCACTCAGTCTGTGTCCTGGAGGATGTCTCACGCAGCTGTAATCATTAACAGGACGGAGCACCTGGATCCTGGATGTTGGCCCTATTTTGGTGTTGACGTCATCTTCTAGGGCTTGATGCAGCTAGGGTTTGGTGGATATCTGGGTCACTGATGATAGATGGCATGACTTTCGGTGAGGAGAGACATCACTTGCTCCCACCTTGCTTTGGATAGATGCCATGTGGCCTTTGGAGGTCCCCTCCTTGCCTAAGGAGGCTTCACGTCTCACACTTGTGGCTCATTTATGGTGTTTTTTCATTTATTACATTTGTAAAGGGATAATGAGGGGTCAACCCCACTTGAATTAAGAAAATGTTATGTTATGTGGACAAATATGCTAGGGAAGCCTCATATAAAAAGGTTAACCCTCACTTCGATTTTTTCATCATCTTTCGTCACCATTGTGAGGCACTACTGAGATTTTCTCCCTTTTTGGGGTTACTAGTCTTTCTCTCTCATGCGCTATGCTTGGAAAGGATCTCTTGTGGATGGTTGGTTGATTTTGGATGGATGTTTCTACAATTAAGGTTAAATGCTCTCGGTTTCTTGGATGAAGTAAGTAAATTTATGCAATTCTTTCTTATGTTATTGATGTTTATGGTGAAACTACTACTTTGTTGCAAGAATTCTTGTTTATTGAAACCCTAAGAGAGGAACATAAGTGCTTCTTCCTCTCACAAGGTCTTATTTATCAAAAAATTGTTAATTGCCCTTCCTAGGGTTAGAACCATATAGCCTTAAACTGCTAGCACTTTAGGATTTTAGCCCTAGACAATTGATCTTTGACCTAGTTGAAGCGACACGAAGGGAGAAACAATATCTAGGGCCCAAAAGTGCTTGCACCCTAGACATCCTTCTTCTCAAAGTCTAAAGCCTAAGGCCCAAATGTGCTTGCACCTTAGGGTTTAGACTCTACCTCTTGGTTTCAAGTAGATCAAATTTCAAGCTTGGATGCATTTGAGACTCCATAGCCCTAAAAGGCACTAATCTAGAAGTGACCCTTATGGTGAAAGCAATTGATAAAAACCTTCTTTCAACTCTCTCAAGTATTCTACTAACTATACTAACTCTAATTCTAGCAAACTCACTAAATTACTTGCTGCTGTTATAAAAGTTGGCTACAGCCGTCTAAAACTACATTAATTTGCTGCGTACACTCATCTAACAGTGGCCTAACTTGTTAAGAAATCTCTTCTAGCAATTGGATAATCTTGTGCTTGATGAATGCTTATTTTTCATGTTGAATCGTTACATTTTTTAGCACTTTATCTTGCTGCTGTTGCAAAATAATTATTGCTATTATAAGACTGGTTTACTGCTGCAATTTAAGAGGTCATTGTTGCATTATTTGGCTTGGAAGTTGTTATGTATATGTTGCAAAGTGTTCTTGTTCCAGGAAGATACCAAATCATCTTCAAACCTCTTCTCATTCCGACCTAGACCAACCATTTGGTGATCAAGATAGGGGGTAGTAGGCTTGGCTACTAAACTTGCTATTTGATCCCTTGAGATCACCAAGGAAGCCTCCTTTGTGGTGGACCTCTTCCATCACTAAAACGAGGGAAGATCCTACTAAGGTGATAGTGGTAGTTTTTGTCATTCTTACACAAGACTTGGGGTTCTTGTGGTAGGCTTTGCACAAGTACAAATCCTGCAATAACACAACCGATTAAAAAAGGTTCCATGTGGCACTAAAATTGCTCTTGGCATTGTTAAAGACCCACTTAATGTTGAACGCCCTCAAGGAGGTGGCTATGGGCATGTTGAAGGCAAAAAGGGGTGAGAAATACCCCAATGGAGGAGCTTCCACATATTTGAAGGCATATTTAACCTTTTGGGTCACTTGGGGTCGATAACACATCATTTGATGCATTTCTACATATTTGGAGGCATGTTTCACTTTTGAGGAGGGCTTTGGGGTTAGAACACTTTGTTTGAGGCATTTTCTACATATTAGTGTTGAGATTTGGGTACCTTGGAAAGTGGTCCCCATGTGCTTATGAGTCTCTAAGCACAAAGGGGGAAGACTATTACCCTTGTACTTTACTTTATGATTCTAATTTCACTTTGACTTAGGAGTTTTAAGTCAAAAGTGAAATATGTCACTTAAGTCATAAAGCGACAATTAATTCACAATGTGGGTGAATTAATAGACATAAAACAACTAAGGAAAGTGGGTTTCCTTAGTGAGATTATTGGAGTTGATCTCACCCATTGATTAGACTTGGCTAGATCTAATCTAGGCCATTGATCTTTTAGGGTTGGCATGAGGAGGCTAAAGAGAGGGTAAAGGTATTTTTGAGACTCATTTTTCACTTGAGAGTTTTGGAGAAGAGAAGAGGGGCACAAATCTTGAGGGGAAGGAGGGCACACTTCATGAGGGTTTGAGCAAAACCCTTGAGAGCTTGAGGAGAAGCTCTTAGTTGCTTGGAGCTTGCATGGAGAGTATTTCCATGGAGTCTTAGCCTTCACTTCTGAGAGGGAGCATGCATATGGAGGAGGGGCGCATCTTGGAGAGGAGGGCGCATTCATTTACCTTCATTTGCTCATCAGAGGAGGAGGACTTGTCAGATTGAGATGAGGTCTGATGCATAGGTAGAGGAGAGCTTGGGCGCTTGCTTCTGTGGAGAGAGGCATTCAGTTTCTGGCTCTGTTTATTTCTGGTGATCATTTTTGCTAGGAGGAGGGCGCACATGTTGAGAGGATTAGCAACTACCTAGTAGCAGATCTGCTTGGAGGATTCGAGCTTTGACAGTTTCAGTGGAGAGGCAGCACATGAGAGGACATTCCTGTGGAGGGATTTCTTCATTGGGTTATTGATGAGCTAGGACGCTTCAGTTCAATGCAGAGTGCAACAAAGGAAGAGGGCGCACCACAGTTTAGGCACTTCTCTTTCTGGTTCTTGTGGCAAGACTCATGAGGAGCGTGCTATGTATACAGGTTACATTGTATCTCATTACTTGTTGTATCTCTTGCTTTGATCATCATTATATAGACATATATCCCAAACTGGTTTTCCCCGAGGGGGTTTTATCCAGGGTCATGTTGACCAAAAATACCTGTGTCAATTTTATGCATGTTTAGAAGTGTAGATCAGCGTTTTAAAGTTCAAGATCTAGAGGTAGTGTTATGTGTTTTAAGTTATATTGCATGTGCTAACATTGAAATAAGAAAACACTTGCAAGGGCACCTTAAAAGAACACTTAACTTGTAAAACATTGAGCAGAAAGTGGGATGACTGTTTGCTGTCCTAAAACAGCAAAAGAAGACAGCCATACAGTTGAAACTTAGAGCCATATTAAGGTCAAGGACAGACCTTAGGTGGCAGCCTCATAGGACCTCAGATATTTCTACAATTAAGAGGAAATCTCTTTGCATGAGGAGATATCATGTAGCATTGTTGACATGGTCAAACCCTCAAATGAATAATAAATGCATGGTTTAAGAGGATCTCATGAAATAGAAAGATGACAAGTGGCAATGTGGACCTATTCAAAGCATTTTATCCAATCAAAAGGCAAATAGTAAGGGAGTGCTCCGCCTTAGGAGGATTCTAGGGCCTTCTACAGAAATAATAATTTATGAGAGAGTTGTTTGGGGTGTGTTACCCCTTAGTTTGCATAAAGGATATCTCAGAGAAATATTCACTGCTCCGAAGGAATTGTAATGATGGCAATCTCCTGCCTTGCATTGTGCTTGTGATGAACCCCCCCCCATACTTGTCTTTCCTTTAGTGAAATTAAGGAATGTTTGGTCCTGTTTCATAAATGATTGCAACCAATAGTTGAGTATCTCCAGCACTGATTTGAAGACAAAGAAAACGGGGAGAAATGGTTCAGGGCATTCATAATGAAGGGTTACAGTCTGTAGAATATGATCAACTTCAGATCATAGATGGAATTCTGGGATATTAGTGACAGATTTCAAGATAGACAGGGTAGGAATATTGACAGTGTTTTCCCCAGTTGACAATGTCTGCAGCAGCTAGTGCAGCTTGGGGAAGTCATATTGGTGAGCCAGTTATAACTCTGAAATCTTGAGACAGTGGATGATGCACCAGATGCTGCTTGAGGAAACAGGCAGTGAATATATCCTTGATAGCAACAAGTTTTGCAGTGATGAAAAAGCATGCTTCCGAGGGTTACAGCTTGGCCAATAATAAAATGGTTTGCCTGGACGATAATGGAAGCTTTGAAGTCTTGGGCCTAAATGCTAGCTTGAGAATAACCTTAGAGCATAGCAGTCCAACGAATTAAATTGACAAAGGGTAAACTGTTATTGTTGAGACAAAGAAGATACCTACAACAATGCAAGGAGGGAATGCCAAATCCATTGGTGCAATCCTCAAGGTTACCATCACTAATGCTTGCATCTAATTCTCCAGACACATCGTCAGTTGGTGTACAAAATCAGATTTGGTATACCTTGTACTGTTAGTTGTACCCTGAAGAAATTGGTGGCTGTAAGTGCAGCTTGTGGAAAGACTGTCTATGGGATAAGAGTGTCGTGGATAAGCACATTGTCAAGATAGTTTAAGAGAAGTGTCCGAACTTCAAGATAAGGTGAAGAGAAGCTGAAGCTCTGTACACATTCTTACTGTTGTTTGGATTATGCACAGATTTACGATGTTGTCAGTTACAGAACCCATTGGATGAAGGAAAGGCTGAAAGATGAACAGAAGTAATTACAGGTGTAAGGGCATGCTGAGGTCTGAGGCTCGCCCAACAAAATCGGTCCAGAAAAAGGGCTTAAGATTGCAGGCCTGACTGAGGAAATTACAGAGAAAGGGCAGCCTACAAAAAATCATAGCGTTTGATAAGTTTGTCACACACACACATATTGGATGCTGGAATAAAGCTGATCTGACCCCTATTGATGAAAGTTGGCCTTGATATTAGGGCCGACCTGAAGCTGGGTTTAAAATCAGAATTTAAAATTTGAATTTGAGAAGAAATACAAGGCGGACCCATGTTTGAGGGTGTTAAGCTTGTATAATTTTCAAGATGTAAACACCCATTTTGAGCCCACATTCCCACACTTGGAGGGTTTGTTTGCTGATTTGGAGGAGAAATAGGAAGTGTGAAGGGCTTTTGGAGGCTGGATGCTGCACCAACACCCCCATTTCCTTCATTTGTTGAAGATTTGGTCACTTTTAAGGGCCTTTGCCCCTTAATTGTTGTACAGGTGGCATGAGAAGCCCCAAGTTTTGTATTGTTTAGATGATTGAATCATTAAAGAGTGCCTTTTGCCCCTCCATAGGCTAGATTAGGGAAATTTAGTCTAAAAAATTACCATTTTAATGTAAGAGGAAGTTGAGCCTTTGCCCTATAAATAGAGGCACTTCACTCATTTCGATCATCACATCTTGAGGGATTTTTCCCTTGAGAGGTCTGAAATTTCTGAAATTCTCTTGCTCTGAACTCATGCACTACTCTTGGAGAAGGATTTTTGTGGATGGTTTCCTTTCTTGGATGGTTCTATTCTGCAACTAAGGTTTGAATGGTCTAGCTACTTGGAAGGAGTAAGCAATTTGCTGCAATTTCTTGTCTCTTTCTAACGTTAAAGGTGTTAATTGCTATCTTGTTGCAAGTTTTGTCTTGTTGAAACCCTAGGAAGGAGACATAAGTGTTTTTCTCCTTCATAAACTCTTTATTGTCCAAGTTTGTGAAATTTTCTTTGCTAGGGTTAAAAGCCTAAGGCCCAAAAGTGCTTTCACTTTAGGGTTTTAACCCTAGTCTTTGACCTAAGTGGAATAAGAAGAAAGAAAATGACACCTAGGTCCCAGGATTGTTTGCACCCTAGGAACCATTTTCTTCAAAGTCTAGAACATAAGGTGTAGTGTCCCCAAGGCCGAGCCCTGTTGTAAATCGTGTTCTGAAAGGAATTGTAATTATGTTTTATAGGCTGGTGAGCCCAGTTTTTATAAGCTGATGGCTTATGTGTTTGTTAGGCCAGGGAGCCTAAGTGTTGAAGGCCAGGAGCCTGCTGTTGTATATGTAATCATGCAGAACAATTAATAAAAATTTGTAAACACCGCCAGGTGCAGATAGACCACGATGAATGAGTGAAGGGGCACTGAGCTTCCATAGAGAAGGCAAGGGATTAGGGGCTGGAAGGTGGGAAAAGGGGCTAAGTGTTAAGCCTAGTGGGCTTCAGCCTTGGGAATAATATTTTATTATTATTCCAAAGAACATGTGCATTTTATGTTGTTTATCCTAAGTTCTTGGCAAGGGAAAAACGTGCAAAGCGGATGCATACTGATGGAACACATGCAGTTCCAAGGGTGACAAGTGTCAACCCTGGTGCATGTGAATAAACGACCAAGATGAGCCGTGAGAGGGGTTTTTTGCCATTCTTCCCGATTTTCGGAACGGGACATCCCGTTCGACCTCTGCAAGAGATACCCCGTACATCCACTGATCCAGAAGCCTGTGTGTTGATGCTAAAAAGCCGAAACATCCTCTGTCTGAGTATCGAGCCTATGCGTGGAGTCTTGTTCGAAGCCATATTCGTGAGTCCATTCGCCATTGTTGAACCAGTAGGAAGCCGCGTCAGTTTTCCCTGTTGATTGTTGTGGACATGCAGTGCTGGACTGCGTGTGGCTTGTTGGCCAGTGGAGCAACACTCTTTCCAAGAGAGAGAGTGTACAGAGGAAGGAGAGAACTCCTGGAAGGAACCTTTTAGCTGCCACAGAGCCTGGAGACTTTCGGTCCGGGCTGTTGCTGTAACCCAAGGCAAGGGAGGTTAGCAGTCGAAGGACTGTCCAGGTGACAGAGAAGGTGTATACTCTTGGGGTGGAACAGGCATGTGGGGAATGAGGGTCTGTGGGCAGTGAGCATGAGAGGTTCCTGGGAGAGAATCCCATCCTTGTGGCTGTGTGTTGTTTCCCTTTAACCTCAGCCTAGCCTAGGATTTCTTGTCTTGGAGTGGAGCTTAGTCCCAGCTCGGGGGTGACCCACTGTTGAGCTGATGAGCAGTGCGGTCTAAGGCTGGGAGGTTCGTGGAAGGCCTGCAATTGGTTGGTGGAATCTACCATTGTTCAAAGATAAGTACCAGATGATGCTTTAATTATGTTTCTATATCTCTGTGTATTATAATCATCATGTATTCTGCTGTGTATATGAATTGATGTTAAATAGTATTGATTGTTG
>JZKD02S1673656.1:380237-408284 GCA_000966675.3 Picea glauca | reverse complement strand
CATATATAAGAAGGTTATAAGGATCAAATATGACACATACCATGATACCTCAGACCAATTACCTCATGGAGCAAGAGTCTTCTCCGATGCAAGTCCAGGTCGGTAGTGATGGAGGCTGCTACTGCTGACAGGACAAAGCTGGCTGAGAAGAAGAAAGATGGGCCCTCCAGGGCCATGCTCAGGTCGCTTCTGCTCTCGGTACTCCATGTCTAGGACCATGTGGGCCTCGAGACATGATCTCCTAGTTATCCCTAGATATCGGGGATAACAGTATCAAAGCTCATCCTAGAGCCAAAAGTACCCTGGGGGAGTCGGAGCCTTGGTTTGCAATTCCTGGATCAGATGCGAACTTTTGGGATCTTGAAGCCATTCCCGGCGCACAGCTTGGAGCCAATCGGGTACAATGAAGGAAAGGGTAAAAATGGATCCTTCTTCTTCATATTTTCGGGACAGTGCATCCGCCACTACATTGTCTTTTCCCTTCTTGTAAATGATCTCATAATCATAACCAAAGAGCTTAGTTACCCATTTTTGTTTCTCCTGGAAATGCGTTGTTCCATAAAGTAATTGAGGCTTTGATGGTCGGTCTTAATTTGGAAGCGTTTCCCCAAGAGATAAGGGCACCATAGATCAATGACATGAAAAATAGCCAACATTTCCTTTTCATAAATGGGTTTGCCCAGATTCCTTTCAGACAGTTGCTTGTTTGTGAAGGCCAAAGGTCGACCCTCTTGCATAAGGACAACACTGATTCCTTTCTCCGAGGCATCACAGTCCAACACAAAGGTCTTTGTGAAATCAGGAAGGGCCAGAAGTAGAGTGGTGCACATGGACGTCTTCAAGGTTTGAAAATCTCGAGCAGCGGCTGGAGTCCAAGTGAAAGAGTTCTTTTTGAGGAGAGCAGTGAGAGGTGTTGTAATATTTCCGTAGTTCTTAACAAACTTGTGATAATACCCTGTTAAGCCCAGAAATCCACACAATATTTTGAGAGTCTTTGGGTGTGGCCAGTCTTGCATAGCTTCAATCTTTTTTGGATCCACCCTGACAACATCCTTGCCAACCAGATGACCCAAGTATTCTACTTCCGAGGCACCAAAAGCACATTTAGATTGTTTCAGGAAACGTTGGTGCTGGGAGAGGAGATGGAGAACTTAATCCACATGAGTAAGATGGTTTGTCCAGGTTTTTCTATAGATGAGGATATCATCAAAGAAAACTAAGACAAAATGACGGAGAAAGGGATGGAAGACATGATTCATGAGGCTTTGGAAGGTGGAGGGGGCATTACACAAGCCAAAGGGCATGACCAAAAACTCATAGTGGCCATCATGACTGCAAAAGGCCATCTTGGGAATGTCTGCCTCTTTGATATGTATCTGGTGATAGCCCGAGTGAAGATCAAGTTTAGTAAATATTTGAGCGCCACTCAATTCATCCAGGAGGTCATCAATGACAGGAATGGGAAATTTGTCTTTAATGGTCAGTTTGTTGAGGGCACGGAAGTCAGGACACATTCTCCAAGAACCTTCTTTCTTCAAGACCATGACTACAGGAGAAGAATAAGGGCTCGTACTAGGGCGGATAACGCCTGCATTAAGGAGTTCCTGGACCATTTTCTCAATTTCATTTTTTTATGAAAAGGGGTGGGGATATGGACGTATATTGGGAGGAAGGCTTCTGGGTACAAGGGGAATGGAATGATCATGAACACCGCTGGAAGGAGGGAGTCCTTGGGGAGTGGAAAATACTATTTGATGTTTAGAAAAGAGAGCTTGGAGGTCATGCGGCACCGGTTGTGTCTCTGTTGCTTGGATGGCATGGAGTTGGGAAATGACACCAGAATGACCTTTTTTGAGCATCTTTTTCATGCGATGGGAACTAATGACCTCAGGTGAACCGACAGTGATGCCTTGAAATTTATATTGGTGGCCTTCCTGGTCGAATTGCATGGTTAATGCCTTAAAATCCATGAGAATGGGACCCTAAGTTCTTAGCCATTCGACACCCAACACAATGTCAGAACCACCCATGTCGATAGAAAACATATGGGATTTTAGGTGGTAGTCACTGATTTGGAGACACATATTTTCACAATGCCCTCCACATTTCATGGAACCACCATTGGCAATCATGATTTGGAAATTGTTGACAGCATGGATGTAACAATGAGTTTCTTGGGCAATGTGGTGATGAATAAAATTATGGGTGCTTCCACTATCAACCAGAATGATGACCTTCTGATGCTTGATGTAACCGATTAACTTGAGGGTTTGGGGAGCAGAAAATCTAGTGAGAGCATTGAGGGAAATGACGAGTTCTACTTCGGGAGGGTCTGAGGGAGGGGTTATGTCAGTGATTTCAGGTGACTTAGATAGAAGGGGAGTTTCAACATCCTCTTCTGAAACATCCTCAGATATGGCCATAAAAAGACTTTGTTCCTTACACTTGTGGCCCGAGAAATATTTGTCATCACAATTATAAAAAAGGCCTTTGAGTTGGCGTTCAGCCATTTCAACCCTAGTCAATTTTTAGATCTTTAATGGGGCGGAGGGAGTAGTGGGAGTGACAGGTTTAGGGCAAGGGATAAAGGAAGGTTTTCGATTTTGAGATGATACAACCTATTGTGCTTCTTTAGCTCTTTTTGTAGCCTCCACCCAAGTCGAGGGTTGAGCCATGAGGACATGGGCCTGAATCTCCTCCTTGAGGCCACTGATAAAACACTCTCGAAAGAAAGCATCAGTCATGCCCTCTGTTCGAAAAGCCAGGCACTCAAAGGCAGCTATGAAGTCTTCTACTATTCTAGATTGTTTCAACTTTGTCAAATGGCCCAAATGGTTGGTGTCCGTGTCAAAGTGTTCATAAAGCTCAGTCACAAATTGGGTCCAAGCAATATACCCTTGACGGGAAGTTTTCTCCATTGCCACCATTGCCAACGTTCTTGGTCTAGATGGAGAACACCATACCGGAGTTTGGCCAAGTCATCTGTGATGCTGTATAAAGAGAAATAATGTTCCATTTGGGTTACTCAACCAGTGGGGTCTGAGCCATCAAATTTGGTCACATCCACCCGCGGAAGGCGTATGTTACGTTGAAAGTGTTGGTGCTGAAAGGTATGGGAATGGGAGGAATGTTCGCTTTCGGTCTTTGGAGGTGCTTCATAGAAATGGTCATCTGTAGGGATCTTCAGTTTGGTGCAGAGGGATGCAAAGACAAATTCAATCTGGGTGGTCAGTTCTTGTTTGACTTCCTCCATTGAGAACTGCATGGTTGTATTTCTTGTTGCGTTTATGGATGAATCGATGGAGGCAACAATAACATTGAGTTGTTTCACTTCTTTTTGGGTCTCGAGGAAACCAGATTGCAAGGTGTTGAAGCGAGTTTCCAGATCTTGGCTACGGGTATGGGCCATGAGGATGGGTGAACTGAAAAGGGGCGGGCGGGGTCAAAATTTTTGTCGAAAAATGATATGGATGAATGTGATAAGGGAAGAGAGATGAATCCAATGGAATAGGTCTCAAATAATGGTGAAAAAATTTCCAGACCTTTTTTTTTTTAATACCTATGGAGTTATAATCCGGTCTGAAGAATACTGTGGTGATAAAATCCCCAAATGCTTAACCATAATTAAATGTGTATTTACTTGGCAACCCGAACATAGTTGCACGACAATATATCTGGTCTGTTTTAATTTGTTGATGTTTCTGTCCCCCAAGGGTTAGGTATTCAAGGGTTCTACAGACAAGGGTTTGTCCTATGCTATATCTCTCTGATATACGTGTGGGGTCCAACAGTAGTACTCGGCCCAATATATCAGGGCACTAACTAAGGAGGATAGACCATACCGTCAGCCGTACTACTCGACTACCCAGGTACTAGAGAGCATCTTCCCGAGTGTTGTTCTTGGTGACACTATAGCATTCCGACGACTCATAGGTTTATCTAAAGAGAGCTTTAGGAAATCTAGGCAGATCCGTACACAAGTGTTGTCTGATGCGCTACCACTCGAAGGGGTACCAACAGGGGTTACAAGGGTGGCCAACAGATGTGCACTTAAGAACCACTTGTATTTCCTACGTGTATGGATCTCTCAACCACAGGTTTATGTGCGTAATGACAAATCTCTATGGCTTAAAGATGCCCGAATACATCTCTACCCTGAAAAAAGAATTCCCACAATTTCTGCCAAGGAAAGTGCTCTGATACCACTTGCAAGATACCAGATATAATAAATATGCAGAACATAAATAAAATGCTAGAAATGGAAGAATATCAGTAATATATCTAGCATAATCTCCACAATAACACAGAAATGATTTAAAAACAACAACAAAAATAACACTTTGATTCAGAAAGCAATGTTCACAGGCCTCTTCGAGGGGGAAACCTCCAATCGAGCAACGCTCTGTTACAATAATCTTCAAGCTAGGGTTTTCATACTCTCGACCCTTATTTATACTAAATATGTCTATCAAGAGAAGCATCTAGAGGAAGATCCTTTTAGAAGCAAAAGCTTCTATTAGGTCTTCTTACATATGCCTTATTCTATTTTATTGAAAGGCCTAATTAATATTAACCTTTATTAGATCCGAATATATTGATCTAGCTATGTGTGGGTTAGGACCCTAACACTTTTCTTGTAAGACAACCCAAAGAAAATCATGAAGGAGTTTCTCGAGGCTTTGATAGGTCATAGTAGAAAAAACCTAGCAAGATGAGTAATACACGTGTAAAAATGTGAATCTTAGAAAAAAATTAGAAGCTATACAGTAATGAAATAAGTCTGGAAGTCCATAATTCCTACTTTCATTGCTATTCGATGCAACACAAGCTCCCAAAGATCCTTTTACAAAGCCTAAAAGGTGAAAGGGATCTCTATAAACTTAACAATTGGCCACATTGAATCCAAGACCAACCTTGACTGGATAACCACTTAGGGAAGTCATCTCGAGACAACTTGTAGCATTGAGTCTCGACCACTGATATTTTATAGCTTGAGGCTTTGTTGAAGATCCAAATGTAAATGTGTTGAACCTGCACATAATATATCTAGCTAAACAATAATACACACATTTGCAGAGAGAATTTGAGAAAGAAGAAGAATGAGAGAAAGAATGAAATAATTCTCATTAACCATTTTGAATAATGAATAATTTACACATGATATACTCTATATAACTCAATGAGTGCGCATTGGAGGAGAACCAATGCGCCATAGTGGTTGTCTAGAGTGATCTGTACACACACCAATAGTTATAGGAGTAAACTGCCACCTAGTCTAGTCTCTCAGGGATTTACGGGAGTGAATTGCCACCTAGTCTAGTCTCTCAGGTAGTTACGGGAGTAAACTGCCACCTAGTTGAGTTAACTAGTCAACTAGTCTTTAGTTAATTGAATGAACATAGAGTAGTGAGGAGTTAACTCAGGGAATCAAGAGTAATGCGCCAGTCTGGTGATGATCCCAAGGCAAGTGCACATTAGCTAGTGATGATCCCAATTTTGCATGGTGACAAAACCAATGCAACATCTAAAATCAACTCAACTAGTCAAACTGAAGTGTCAACTGAAAGAGACTATTCTCCAGGTGGAATATTATCCCCTAAAATATAGGAGACGAGATAATGACTAATTATGACTAATAAACAAGGAAAAAACTTAGGAAAAATAAATCCTAGGTGTGTGTGAAGTAACTCCAACACCCCCCCTGAACATCACTGTGGTGAAAATAAAGAATGGGTCTAGGGAACGAGGCCATGTTAGGTACCCAAATACAAAAGATACACTGAAATAAAGTGAGGAAAGAGGTAAAACCTCATGGGAACCCCCCCCTCAAGGTACAATGTATGTACAAATAATAACTATAGTTTCTAGGCAACTGTGTCCTTCACTCCAAAACGACTTCACAGAGAATGGAATTTCTGCTCAGTGAAGGTCTTAGTGAAGATGTTTTCCATTTGTTCTGCTAAAGGACAGAATTGTAAGTCAATGATCCCCTCATATACTAATTCTCAGATGTAGTACATGTGGATCTCGATGTGCTTCATCCACTGCCTTTGAAATGGATCTATGTAGAAATTCAAAGTGCTCTAGTTGTCACACTAGATGACGATCGACCAATGAAATTGAATGACCAACTCAGTAAGAAAATGTTGTAGCCACATAGCCCGACTGGTTATGTTAACTACCCCTCTATACTCTGCCTCGACTGAAGATAGAGCAATGAAAACTTGCTTCTTGCTCGACCAACATATAGGCCTGGAACCAAGACTGAGTGAGTAACCAGATGTGTACTTCTGATCAATGCTATCGCCAATCGATTCGGAATCAGTAAACCCAATGAGATCTAATGTAGATTATATTGCATAATGAATCCCAAAGGTGATGGTGCCCTATACGTATCAAAGGATACACTTTTTAACCTTCCAATGTAGCTCATGCGACTCCTGCATGAACCTGGAAACTGCGCCAACTACATATGAGAGGTCTGGTCTGGTGTGTGTGAGATACAAAAATCTCCCCACTAGTTGTCTGTAGAGTGTGTTGTCAACCAGTGGAGTCTCCTCGCCATCCTCAAGTTTGAATCCTGATAGGAAATGAGTCGGAGCAAACTTGCAGTATGTCATGTGAAATCTCTCAAGGAGATCTTGTGCATACTTGGATTGAGACAGTTTGATGCCTGATGCATCTTGACTGATCTCAAGTCCAAGGAAAAAGTGTAGCAGACCCATGTCCCTCATCAAAAACCTGTCATGTAGAATATTCTTAAATGCAACAATCATTGAAGTTGAGAAACCGATGATCAACAAATTATCAACGTACATAACTAAAAGTAGAAGTGAATCAATCGTCCTGAGCATGTAGAAATTCAGGTCTAATTTACAATGTACAAAGTTTCGTGACAACATGTAAGAGTCCATCTTGGCATACCATTCCCTCGAAGCCTGCTTGAGGCCATAAAGGGACTTCTTCAATCAATATACCAAATATGAGTCCTGCATAAATCCCTGGGGTTACTCCTTATAGATATTCTTAGAGAGATCACCGCAAAGAAATGCATTCTTCATGTCCATCTGATGGACTTCACATCCTTTGGCTTCCGCAATGGCAAGTGCCAATCATATGGAATCCATATTCGCTACTAGAGAGAAGGTCTCATCATAGTCAATACCATGAACCTGCTGAAAGCCTTTGGCAACAAGCTTGGCTTTGTATCTGCTAATCTGTCCATACGATGTGCTCTTGGTTCGGTAGACCCATATGCATCTGACAAGTTTTCTCCCAGAAGGAAGGGGAACCAGATCCCAAGTCTGGTTCTCAAGGAGGGAGTTGTACTCCTCCTGCATGGCGGATTCCCAAAAGGGATTTCCAACAGCCATGCCATAAGACCGTGGATCTGAATACTGAACCAAGAAAAGATGATTGGAGGGAAATGGTTTAGTGGTAGTGAGTGCAACAGGAGTCTCCTATAAATCAGATCAATTCCTCCTAGTGTCAGCTGGATCACCAGCGAGATTCCCTGCAGCCTGAAGAGTAGTCTGTGCCCACTTGGGCCTCTGCTCTGGCTCTGCAACTGCATCTGGATGCTCTGAATATGGATCTGATTGTACTGACTCTAAATGTAAATCATTTGAGTCCTCTGAATCATAACTCTCATCTGAAGAAGATTTGACATGTGCATGCTCATCATATCGGATAGGTGGAAGAGTGAAGGTGTCTGCATGCGGATGCTGAGGTGCATGTGAGACACTTTCCTTGAATTGATCACTTCTCTCAATGATGAGTTGGTTCTAGGAAAGATAAATCAGCCTATATCCCTTCAGACTGTCGGGATATCCAACAAAAATGAAATCAGTGCTTTGTGGATCAAGTGCCTTCCTCTTTTCAGAGGGAATACGGGCCCATGCACGTGAACCAAAAATGCGAAAGTGGGTCACTTCCGGTTTGAGGCCACTCCAAGCCTCATAGGGGGTATTATCCTTGATAGATCTATGGGGAGATATGTTTTGTATGTATCTTTCACAATTAAGTTCTTCGGCCCATAGTATCTGTGGTAGTGACTTTGCATGCAACATGCAATATGCCATCTCCTTTAGAGATATGTTTTTCCACTCATCAACTCTATATTGCTGCGGAGTATAGGGAACTGTATGATGCAACTGAATCCTTGCCTCATGGAAAATATTATGGATCTCATGATTTACATACTCTCCCCTGTTATCAATTCATAGCACTTTGATATTCTTTCTGGACTGTGTCTTAACTAGGGCTTTGAAATATTTGAGGTGTTGAAAGACCTTGGTTTTTTTCCTGAGAAAGTAGATCCATGTAAAACGTGAGAAATCATCAACAAAAATGAGAACAAACCTCACTTTTCTGATGGATGGATGCGGAAAAGGACCCATAAGGTCACTCTGGATCAGATCTAAAGGTGTGAAATATCACTGAGACTTTCCTTTGTTGAATTTCTCTTGAGAGTGTTTTCCAAGAACACATCCCTCACATACTCCCTTGGAGAAATGGATGTCTGGTAGACCATCAAACAATATTTTCTTGCTAAGCTGTTGCATGTATCTGAAATTCAAATATCCAAACCTTTCGTGCCATATCCTACTACTTTCATCAACATGAGTAAGAAGTAAAGAAAAATCAGGTTCAATGAATTCATAAAAAGTATACAACCTAGACTGATGATTTACCTCACCTGTTGCAACCCTGGAGTTGGTTTGGATGTTGTATATGTCCACAGAATTTGGTGTGAATATGAATTTCTTTCTAGTGTCGGAATTCGTCATCTGATACATGGAGAGAAGGTTGACATAAAGTTTGGGAACGCGCAACACATTCTCGAAGCTTCCATTGGTGAGTTCAGTCTTTCCTTTGTTGGTGAATTCGACTGAAGAGTTGTCCCACATCAGAATAGGAGGACCTTTTCATGCATCCAATGAAGAATAGACTGCTTTTAAGGAATCCATGTGATGTGATGCTCCTGAATCAACGATCCAAGCATCGGGAGAGGAGTTGATTGCAATCAAGGCATGGCTAGAATTTCCTTTCTTGGAATTCAGATCTTCTGGCTTCTTCTTCTTTGCACCCTCGGGGATGCGACCTCCAAGGTTTTTTTTTGGAAGAATTTGATACATTAGATCTATTTGTTTTTACATGCATGTGGATTCTGAAGGGAATCCTTTGTGACAATATGTGCATTTCTCCCCTTTTATTCCCTTTTCCCCTTTGGATCCGGAGGCATCCGTGAAGAGTTTTGTGTACCCTTCCTTCTTCAGATGTGCATGAGCTTTCTGTTTATCTTTATCTTTATATTTTTTATATTTGTATCTGCCATCATGCACAGTGAGTGCATGTGCCCTTGGGCCTTTGATCGTGCCCATGTTGATGAGCTTGGTTTGCTCATGTGTCAGGTATTCAATAAAGTCCTCAAGAGAAGGCACCTTCCAGTTGGCTCCAGAGGCGAATCTGACAGAACAAAATGTGGATACAAATACATAGAATTAAGGAACAAGCTTGGATAGAATGGTGAGAACCATTTGTTTCTCCTCCATTTGGATCAACCCTGCAAGCTTTGAGTTACAACAGTAAATCCTTGAATTTCGTAAAGAAATCTTGGATATTGTCGAAGCTTTTTGGATTCAATGTAAGCAGTTCCATCTCCAACATGTGTCCCCTCATCTCATCCTATTTTCCAAAGATCCCTTCCAAGGTGGTCCAGGCTTCATTGGGAGTCTTACAGGGAGATATATGAAAAAGGAGATCGAGAGAAATTTGACTGCAAATTGTTCCGAGTGCCTCATCCATGTGATTTAAATACTTGGATTTTCTATGGATGATGTTGGTTCTGTATCTATATTCAAGGTTAACCTGTAAAACCCTATGGTTTAGAGATGTATGGCTATTTTCTCCTTCCATGAAAAATAGTTGTAAGGTGTAAGAATGAATTCTTTTTGGAAATCCATCTTTCCGCTGTCTTCAATCTTTTGTACCTGCAAAAACCTTTGGTGTAGCTTTTTCTTAGCAGTCCGTCAGCTTTGATACCATGTAAATGTGTTGAAATTGCACATAATATATCTATCTAAACAATAATACACACATTTCCAGAGATAATTTGAGAAAGAAGAAAAATGAGAGAAAGAATGAAAGAATTCTCATTAGCTGTTTTGAATAATGAATAATTTACACATGATATACTCTGTATAACTCAATGAGTGCACACTGGAGGAGAACCAATGCACCATACTGGTGGACTAGAGTTATTTGGACACACACCAACAGTTACAAAAGTGAACTTCCACCTAGTCTAGTCTCTCAGGTAGTTACGGAAGTGAACTGCCACCTAGTTGAGTTAACTAGTCAACTAGTCTTCAGTTAACTGACTGAACAAAGAGTAGTGAGGAGTTAACTTAGGGAATCAAGAGTAATGCGCCAGTTTTCTGATGATCCCAAGGCAAGTGCGCATTAGTTGGTGATTATCCCAATGTTGCATGGTGACAAAACCAGTGCAACATCTAAACTCAACTCAACTAGTCAAACTGAAGTGTCAACTGAAAGAGAATATTCTCCAGGTGGAATATCCTTCCCTAAAATATAGGAGACTGGATAATGACTAATTATGACTAATAAAAAAGGAAAAAACTTAGGAAAAATAAATCCTAGGTGTGTGTGAAGTAACTCCAACACTAAATACATAGAAGTGTTATCCACCACCCCCCTCTCCATGATGGTTAGAAAGGAATCATTTGTAAAATGACCATTAACCATTACTGCAACATTAGGTTTAGGAAGGGGTATTCGCTTAATGAGCCCTTGAGTTGTCCATTGGTGTCAAAGATACCCCGGGAACTTTGTGGCCACGAAATATAGGGTTGGGGCTAGTGGGAAACCTTATCTAATCATTCTAAACACGCCAACCTCCTTTGACTACCTTGGTTGATAGACATACAAATCAACACATTAGAAAACAAAGTCTTGATGGCTCAAATAAAGAAGTGTCCAAACCCTAGAGCACTAAGCATGACAAGGATGAAAGGGAATTCCATATAGGGGTTTTGGAAAAGGGTTAAGGAAGGTATATTATAATAATTAAAAAACAGAAATTTGTCCAGGTGATTGCAAATAGGATGGAGGTAGCTGATTTATATAAATTTATACAAATACTAACTGGTAAACAACCATTAATGGACGAATAATACAAAAATAAAATAACATTAAAGGTTTGAAAATATATACTACATGGTGTTTCATTTTTATAAGGCTTAACATGGTCCATGGTTTGCTTAAGATAGAACAAATTGTAAGTACGTGTGAATGTTGCATTCTTGGGAAACATCATAGAGAGATTTTTAAAAGTGCTTAAAGAATAAGACTTCAATAGAATGATATTTGTTGGTTCATAAGCACTTCATCATTAGAAGGTGCAAGATATGTAAAATGATTATATTTCCATGTACACAACCTATACCTAGAAATATGCAATATATTGTTATCTTTGGAAGTTATTTGTACACTCCAGTTTATAGGAGATGTTAATAGGTATTTGACACTATAAAATTGTAACTACTAATTATTGTGGTTTGTTATTATATAACCCTTAAGTAAGTTTTTGACCACCTTTGTTGGCCAACCTTCCAACTAACTACATCATGTCAATTGTAAATTCATCTTGCCTATCAATGTCACCATGAGAATTTGATGGGTCAACATCACCAATAATTTTCCTCTTGATAATTCATCAACTTTGAGTCACAATTTTGACCATGTGGAAATATATTGATTAAGAATCCCCAATTCAGTTCCACACATTTTGTTTTTTCATTGCCAACCCTTTTCTATTGTGTATGCAACCTTTTATTATTATTGAACATTGCTGGTCAACATGAGAAAGTGATAATTTCTCTATTTTGGATTTTCAATGGACACAAATGTCCTTACACACTAATGAAGTCACCTTTTGGCTAAGAGGCCATGAGTGGGGGTTATCTATTTCTTTTTTGTTTTTTAAATCATGAGAATTGGTAACTTGTAGGTTTGATATGGGATAGGCTTGAGATCAATCCTAATGGATGCCACTATAACCCAAGAGTATATCCAACATCCCACAAACCAGATATACCAATAACTTATGACTTAGAAAGGGTTGAGGCATCTTGAAGCCCACCGGTATGGACCTCTATAATGGACCTCTATACCAGGGGTCATCTACCCTTCTAACCTTATCACAACATACCAACATGTCCACTTTGAGGGAATTGAACCCAGGTGGGGAGCATAACAAACATGCTACATGTTAGCACACTTTTTCAACCTCCAATCATATTTGATCAAGTAAAATCAGTGATAAAAAAGAGGCTAATTCAAGGAGAGAATGCCCTAAGTGTCACTGGAAAACCTGCTCTCCCTTCGGACTGGTGCGTGCCAACCTCAGGGGGGTGTCCCTAAGTGCCTTGCTACTAATTTAAAGTTTTATTTTCTGCAATAAAACACAAAAAGTAGTATCCAAAAGTGTCTTGAACAACATGTAAAACTGCCCAAGACGTTAGGAAAATGATAGTAAATTTTCTTGGTAGAATCCCTTTTAGTGTAAGCGTTAGAAATATGGATAGAAAAGAGAAAGAAAGCACACTTAAAGATCGAATCTAACCATAATAAGAGGCTGAAAACTACTAATTAATGCACAAATTTAGATCACAATATCAACAAGAACCAAAAGCTTGATACAAGCACACAAAATATTTATTAATGTCTTGCCAAATGGTTGATTGCACCACAAAAAGAAGCACAAAAACCAATAGAGTGACTATCTCTGCACAAGAAACTAGAAGCTAGAATATATATATATATATATATATATATATATATATAGAGAGAGAGAGAGAGAGAGAGAGAGAGAGAGAGAGAGAGAGAGTATGTATGCTATTGCTACAAAATATCCAACCTTGAACACTGAGAAAGAGCCTCAATATATAGAAGAGAGGGCACACTTCCTAAGGAAATCATAGGAGGGTGCACATGTGAGTAAAAAAGGTAAGTAAGGCACATGGAAGACTAAGTGTGAGTGAGGAGACATGTGCATGAGGTAAGGAAGAATGAGTGAGAGTGCATGAGATAAATATAATGTGTAGAAGAGGTGAAGAATGGGAGAGTGGGCGTTAACACACCACACATAGATGCATTCATGTCGATTTAAGCATGTTATAGATGCATTTAATTAACAATATCAAACAATAGTTAAATCTATGTGTAATTCGTAGTTGGTAAGCTACATGAAGTTAGTTAGCAGAAAGTTTTTAATCTATGTGTAATTCCACGTATAAAGGTTCCTCACTTAAGTTTGGAAATGTTACATACATGGTAGATAAATAAACTGCACCCATTGAACATGTCATATTGAAATGTAATAGCTATATTGCATGTAGATATAGAACCAACATAATGCAACAATAATACTGTCAAGTGTGAGGCCTTAGTCTTAGGACTCAAGAAGACTCTCACCCTAAACAATAAATGCTTAAAGGTAATTGGTGATTCAAAAACAATTGTGAGGTAGGTAAAAAATTCCATACACTATCATTCACCTCATTTGAGGAGCCACCAAGAAGACATATGGAATTTGATTTTTAATTTTGAAGCTTCTAGCATAAATTCCATTCCTTGTATGGAGGATGTAGATGTTGATGCACCAACTAATGCTTGTTCTCATTTAGCTTCATTGGAATATTTCTTAACTAACAAATTGTCTATTGACTTATTTTTAGACCTATAATACTAGATAATGTGACAAGATAAGGGTGTTCAATGTATATTAATAGATCATCAAGTTTTTTTTTTACCAATGAGGGCACATTTAATGATGAAGTTATCGATAATGAAGAACATGTGAAATATTTAAATGACTATAAAGTTGGAATGATCAATGTAGAGATGAAAAATATTCCCATGAATGTATTTTCACTTGATAAGTTGTTTGACCTATAACAACGATTCGATAAATTCTCAAATGTCAAGACAAACAACTCCTCCAATATGTAGTATTAGGTTGTGAATCTTGGGACATAAGAGGATCCTAAGACTATTGGTTTGGGTTTTTTCAGAGGCCAAAAGAAGATCTTATATCAAGTTAATCAAAAAATACAAACATTCTTTCACTTGGACATACCAAGACTCAAAGGTGTATTATATAAGGATTATTCAACATGTTATACCCCTCAAGCCAGAGACTAATCCCTTTAAGAAGAAGTTGTGGAAGATTCATCCATTGATTCAAAAGGAGATGAAATGTTTTATTGATGAAAATATTATCTTTCAAGTGTGCCACTCATATTGGATTGTGAATCTTGGTCCTATTAGAGAAAACACTGGTGAAATTAGGCTATGCGTGAATTTTATAAACCTTAACTAAGCATTAGAGAAAGGAAACTATGATATTCCACCCTTCATATTTTACATCCTATGACAAGTTATGAGATGATGTAACACCTTGATGGTTTTTTGGGATATAATCAAGTTATCATTTTATATGAAGATCGATTGAAAATTGATTTCAAGATTGAATGGGACACTTACACGTATAATATAATGGTATTTAGATTGATGAATTCTGGTGCCACTTTCAAACATGTAATGGATATAGATTTTAAATCCCTTATTAACGAACTTATGATTTTCTACATGGATGATATCACCAATTGTTTGAATAAGTGTTCTAATCATCTACATCATTTGAAGAAAATCTTTGACATGTGTAGAAAATATGCCATCTCATTAAATCTAAAGAAAAACATCATTGCCAATGCATATGGAAAGTTGCTTGGCCATTTCATTTTGAAATATGGGATATTGGTAGATCTGGAAAGGAAAAAATCCATAACATAGATTCCATGGTGCAACCCCCCTTCCCTCCAAAGGGCTACGCGACCTCCCAGTTTTGGATCGTTTGAAAACACTGAGTCAGAACGACTCCTTAGGTCTCTACAAACACCCGAAATAACTCTACCCACACACATAGGTGTCCTCCGCAAGTGACCATGGCTATGACCATGGGTCTATCTCTTCGTGGTTTAGATTTCGGATATCCAAAATCCTTCCCTTAGCTTCTCCCGAAGCACTCTCCTCCGAGGTTCCAAACTCCCACCACATGTCTCCTTAGATTCGTTGGTCCCACAAGGGTTCAGATTTCCTGACTTTGAGAAACTCTAAGGCTTCCGTCCACAACCTCCAAACTTCTGATTCCTGAACTCCCTTATCCGTCACCATGTACTCCTCCGTGATCAACGGTTAGGATTGAATCGCGACTTCAGACTTCACGATTCTCCTTCGTCAAGTTCCAAACTAGTCGAACTCCGAAGTATCGAAACACTTCCACTGTTATTCCTCTTGAGCTTTACTTCCTCGGCTCCCTCTGAAAATGTCTTTAACACTTAGTCAAATTCTTGGTTTGTGTACACCTTGCAACAAACTTTCACCCACAACTTAGCTTCTCCTTGTGGATGGCTTTTGACTTCTTATGAATATCCTCCAACCACTTTCCATCTCTTGTGACCATAATCACGCTATCCTCCTTGAGATTTCGAGTCTGAAGACTTGGCCACGCACTCCTTGCGGACTTCAATGCACTCCTTGAAGATGTGAGGTTTCACTATCTCTTTTGATCTTTCGAGTCGAAATAGAATTGGTCACACACTCCTTGCAGATGTCAATGCACACCTTGCACTCACTCACTAAAGAGAAATGACCGAAACTTGCCTATCCCTCACAATGACTCATACATTCAACAAAGTAAATGAAGTCATGGATTCAAGAACGTAAATAACAGAGAATTGAAAAATAACAGAGACTCTACCATTCATTTAGATAGACACATAACCAACACACATTTGGGACAATATATCTCTGTTATATTCATCCAACTGAAACTTGTATACATAGATACATTGTTCTTCACTATTCCTTAACCTATGAAAGATAGATTCATCTATTGCTCGGTTCTCATGTATCCGCAGCAACAACAAACAACAACCTCTACTAGGGAGTATATTACAAAGCTTTATACAAAGAGGTGCTCTCCGAGCCTTCCCTCCGACTACTCTATGTTATCTTAATGGAATTGAATGCTATCAACTACTTAATGCTTATTACAATAAATATTGCATTAGACAAATGAGAGCGAAAGCTCCAAATCTGTACTGCGATCCGATTCATAAAACAAATACATTTCCCCATCAATATTTCATGATGGCTCAACCTCCAAATATTAAAGAAATTTATGACTCAAAAAGTTTTTTCAGATACTACATTGATCTTTTGAAATTCAAAAAGTTTCAAAATATGCGCTAATGCGCCCAACTGTCTTCCACACTTAGACCTTGTTGGTGATGCTCCTGTATCATACTCCCTTGGCTTAAAAATTCATGGACTCCTGTCCATGAGGTCTTGCACCGATCTTCCATGCTTCTAGATCTCTGTTTCATGTTGATATTTGGTAGCTTGGAGGTACTTCTGCATTGGCAGCGCTTAGCATGCGGAAGTGACCAAGAAAATTTTCTCCTAGTGACTTTATAAAGTGATTTTATAAAGTTGGGTCTTTTTATTTTTTAATGTAAAAGTGACTTTATAATGTTTTGAGTCACTTTAATGACTTAAGTGACCTCAATGGATGATTAAGTAATTCTCGTTGATCTCATGAGGGAAAGATCTAATATTGACTGTCAATCTCATTGGAAGAACAAGGGTTAGGGAAGTTACAATGAAAAATCGATAAAAGGCAACTCATTAGGAGAGGAGGGCACACACTTTGAGGAGAGAGTTGTGGGAGGTGAAGGGTCACTCATCCCAAGAGAATTTTCTGAGCATGGAGAAAGGAGAAGGACAACAAGTAGGGAGGCACATCTTTTAGGAGAGGAAGAGGGCATGCATCCCAAGACAGTTACTGATATAGACCAAGACCGTACAATAGTGAAAGAATCCATACTGTACGGATTTGTTAGAGGAACAACAAAGGTATGCACTAAAATCGAGGCTCTGATTTCACTGCAAATTGCTGAGTTAATTTCTAAGTTTTCCTTTACTGTTGGCATTGAAATTCATGCCCACTATTCATGAAAGTTAATGCTGAAGTACAGGCTGTACAGTTCAACATTGTAACAAAAATTTAATGTCGTTTTTTTTATGTCTGAAACTTGGCACAAATTTCTAGAATTCGTGGACAGTTTTTTGGGTTTGAAGAGGCACATTTTTCTGAGTGGGTTATGTTATATCTTTGTTGTAAATGACTATTGTAATATCAACATCTTTCTCTAGAGATTAATAAAGAATTCTCTTCAATTTGTCACTATTTTTTGTGCTATTCTTCTTGGATTTTACCCAGAATTTTTCATGGTGCATATTGGATATTTTGTCCACTGTTCATATATGATTCTATTGCAGATTTAGTTTCAGAACTACTTTATTTAGTGTTTTTTCTCATTAAGTGAAGCTAGTAAAAGATTTAATGCTTGGCTGTTATGACTTAATTGGAGGATGAAATATGGGTATAATTTAGTAAATTTCTAAACTAATTTCAACATGGTATCAGAGAAGGTTCTCTGAAGTTAAGTGGGCAGAATTTGGCACTTGGGACAGCAAGTGATTTGTTGGTACATTTCCTTGAAGAAGGAAAAAAAAGGTTCTTTGTCAGGTGGACAAAGATGACTTCCAGCATCAGGTTTGAAGATAGATTGGAGGGGGTCTCCAACTACCTGCAGTGGAAGGTTAGAGTCAACAGTGTTCTCAAGGAGAACAAATTATGGTCGTTTGCGAACACCATTGTACCTATACCTACAGATCCCACAACTCTTGATGCTCATGCGTTGAATGAAGCTAAGACTCAGAGAATCATCTTGGATGGGGTCAAAGACTACCTTATTCCACATTTGGATGAGAAGAAAACAACCAATGAAATGTGGGTTTCTCTGAAAGGCTTGTATGAGGCTAAGAACGAGAAATGAAAAATGGCTCTCCATGACAAGCTCCATGGAACTAGGATGGTCAAAGGAGAGAGTGTGGCCACCTACCTCACTTGGGTTGCACAAGTGAAGGATGAGTTGGCAGCTATTGGAGAAGTCATTCCTGACTTAGAGTTGGTGTGTATGGCCCTCAAAGGCTTCACCAAGGAGTGGGAGGTTTTCGTCAAGTGTGTGGTGGAGAGAGAGAAGCTCCATGATTGGAGTAAATTGTGGGATGATTTTACGCAGGAGGAGATCCAAGAGGGGTCTCAGGAAAAGGTATTGGATGGTGTAGACGACAAGAACGTTTCTCTTGTGGCAAAGGGAAATGAGAAGAAGAAGGACACAAGCAAGGTGAAATGCTTTGCATGTAACAAGAATGGACACTATGCTAGTCATTGTCCGAACAACAAGAAGAAGAAACCAAAACCAGAAGTGGCAGCATCAATAGTGGTTGCAGATTTTGTTGAGAAATTTGAGAAGGAGTTCTCTCTCATGGTTGGTCCCATGGGCAGTGGGTGCATAACGTTCGAGGACATTGAGTCATGGTTTGTGGACATTGGTGCCTCTCGGAACATGACTGGGTTGAGGTCATTTTTCCTTGATCTTACAGAGATAGATTCAGAATGTAGAGTGAATTGTGGAGTCGGCCCACAACTTGCAGTAAAGGGGGTTGGAAGGGTGAGATTCCAACTAGAGTTAGGAGGTATTTTGGAGGTTGGAGAGGTGTTATATATTCCAGAGTTGACAGTTAATTTTCTCTCAGTGTCAGCCTTTGATGAGAGTGGATTTGGAGTTGTTTTCTACGGTGGACATGTGTTTTTATATCCTGTAGGAGTAACTGCTGACACAGATGTGATGCTCAGTGTCAAGTATGAGGTCTTGTACAGGTTTTTGGATAGACCTATGTTGAGGTCCAGTGGATTTCTGGACTTAGATTCAGTGTCAGAGAATCGGCAGGTAACACGGGAGAAAGAGTTGAACCATGGGACTCAGTCTTCTTCCGGGACTCTCATATGTCTCAACAGGCATGAGTCGACACAGACGGATGCTCAGGAGAGTGTGCAGTCTCCTAGGAGCATGTATTTAGTTTTTGGTACAACAGAGGTAGCAATAGAGGCTTCCAGTGCATTGGGAGTAGTGGCTTCATTTTCAGAGGGACCATAGACTTTTAGTATAGAGGGAGGAGCTATGGCAGCTGATGAGACGGAGACAGATTCTGGTGGTGATACCATAAGCACCTCTCTTGCTAAGAGGGAGTGTTGAGATTTGGTAGCTTGGAGGTACTTCTGCATTGGCAGCGCTCAACATGCAGAAGACACCAAGCAAACTTTCTCCTAGTGACTTTATAAAGTGATTTTATAAAGTTGGGTCTTTTTATTTTTTAATGTAAAAGTGAATTTATGATGTTTTGAGTCACTTTAATGACTTAAGTGACCTCAACAGATGATTAATTCGTGACCATTGATCTCATGAGGGAACTATCTAATCATGACCGTCAATCTCATTGGACGACCAAGGGTTAGGGCAGTTACAATGAAAATTTGATAAAAGGCAACTCATTAGGAGAGGAGGGCGCACACTTTGAGGAGAGATTTGTTGGAGGTGAAGGGTCACTCATCCCAAGAGAATTTTCTGAGCATGAAGAAAGGAGAAGGACAACAAGAAGGGAGGCACATATTTCAGGAGAGGAAGAGGGCATGCATCCCAAGACAGTTAATGATATAGAACAAGACCGTACAATAATGAAAGGAATCTGTACTGTACAAAATTTTTAGAGGAACAACAAAGGTATGCACTGAAATCGAGGCTCTAATTTCAATGCAAATTACTGAGTTAATTTCTAAGTTTTCCTTTACTATTTGCATTGAAATTCGTGCCCACTATTCATGAAAGTTAATGCTGAAGTACAGGTTGTACAGTTCAGCATTGTAACAAAAATTTAATGCAATTTTTTTTATGTCTGAAACTTGGCATGGATTTCTAGAATTTGTGGACAATTTTATGGGTTCAAAGAGGCACATTTTTCTGAGTGGGTTCTGTTATATCTTTGTTGTAAATGACTGTTGTAATCTCACCATATTTCTTTGAAGCTTAATAAAGAATTATCCTCAATTTGTCACTATTTTTTGTGCTCTTTTTCTTGGGTTTTACCCATAATTTTTCAGGGTGCATATTGGATATTTTATCCACTATTAGTATATGATTCCGCTGTAGATTTAGTTTTAGAACTACTTTATTTAGTGTTTATGCTCATTAAGTGAAGCTAGTAAAACATTTAATGGTTGGTTGTTATGACTTAATTGGAGGTTGAAGTCTGGGTATAATTTAGTGAATTTATGAACTAATTTCAACATTTCACCGACCCAACTACCATATTCCATTGGTCGTCCTTTCCACTTCACCAAGTACTCAAAATATGTCTTCCTTCTGGTCTTCCTACCAACTCTTTGATCTATGATATTTTCCATCTGCAACTTCTCTGCTACATGCATTTGTTTCTCCCACTGGATCCTCTCTTGATCTTCAGATCCTTCGGTTCCATCTCCCCTATAAGGATACATGTCTGCAATGTTGAATATGGGTGATATACCCACATCTTCTGGCAGCTCTAACTCATAATCATTTTTTCCAAACCTCATCAGGATTTTGCATGGTTCTATCTTTTTCAATTTGAGTTTATTGTATATCCCTCTTTAGAATCTTTCTTTCCTCAAATGTGCTAGAAATTGATCTCCAACTTCAAATTCAAGCTTTCTCCTGTGTTGATTAGCTCTACGCTTTTATTCATTGCTGCTCTTTTTCAAATGCTCCTTGATCTGATTGTGAAGTTCCTGCATTTCTGTCACGAAATATTCTGCTCCTGCGCTCTTGAATTCGCTCTGCTTCAGATCTCTCAATTCTGAAACTCCTCTTGGATTCATCCCATAAACGATTTGAAATGGAATATTCCCATTTCTCCTATTCACTGAGTCATTATATGGAAATTTGGCGTGTGCTAGAATCTGATCCCACTGACTATGGTGTTCAGTGACCAAACTCCTTAGCAAATATCCTAAGCTTATATTCACCACCTTGGTCTGTCCAACTGTCTTTGGATGATATGCAGAACTAAAAGATAGCTCTGTCCCCAAATTTTTCCACAACATCCTCCATAAATGTCCAACAAATTTGGTATCCCTATCTGAAACTATTCTCCTGGGCAATCCATGGAGTCTCACAACCTCTCTAAAAAAACAATTATGCAACATGTGTTGCATCACTAGTCTTCTGACATGGAATAAAGTGTGCCATATTTGAAAACCTATCGACCACCAAAAATATGTAATCACTTCCTCTCTGTGTTCTTGGCAATCCCAACACAAAATACATGCGTATTGCATCCCAAGGCCTCTCTAGAATAGACAATGGCTGATACAAGCTAGTGTTCTTCTTCTTCCCCTTGGCATACTGACAAATCTTGAAGTTGTTCACAAATTTATTCACCTCTGCTCTCATACCTAGCCAATAATATGAACCGACTAATTGGGAAAATGTTTTTTCATGGCCGAAGTGTCCAACTAGACCTCCACTATGATTTTCCTTCAACAACTTCTCCCTCATCGAACATCTTGGTATGCACAACTGGAATCCTTTGAAAAAGACCCATCCTGAATCATATATTCGACCCATTGGCTTCTGTCTCTGAGTAAAGGATTCACACATGCTTCATATATTTCTCCAAAATCTGGATCACTATGATACATTTCCTTAAGGTGGTAAAACCCCAAGGTCTTGACTTGAAATTCATGCAGAATCAAAATCCTCTCGATCAATGCATCAACAACCTTGTTATCATTTCCAGAAATATGTTTAATGACAGAAGTGAAATTTTTCATAAACTCTATCCATTTTGTCTTTGGTTCAACTTTTCTTGTCTGGTTATGAATTGAAAAGCGTGATTGTTGTTGTACAAAACAAACTCTTTGGGCACAAGATAATGCCTCCATTTCTTCAAAGTTTGGATTATGGCATAGAACTCTTTGTCGTATGTGGATTAATTCTGTTTAGCTTCATTCAACTTCTCATTGAAATATGCAACAGGTCTGTTGTCTTGACTCAAGACCACTCCAATTGCAACTCCACTCGCGTCACACCTTACCCGAAATAACTTTTCGAAATATGATAAAACCAAAATCGATTGTTCAATTATCTTCTCCTTCAATATGTTGAATCTCTTCTCAGCCTGTTATATCCATTTGAAAGACTCGTGTCTTTTCTTCACTGTATCCATCATTTGAGCACTAATTTCGCTAAAATTTTTGATGAACTTCTGATAGAAACTTGCTAACCCATGGAAGCTTCTTACCTCAAATATATTCATTGGTGACGACCATTCTTTGATTTCTTTCACCTTTTCGGGATCCATCTTCAACTCATTTGAAGAAATCACAAAACCCAAAAATATGAGCTCCGTCTTCATGAAAGAGGACTTCTTCAGATTAATCAACAACTTCTCTTGTTGCAGCCTCCTCATCACCAATGTTAAATGTCTTAAGTTATCCCCTTTAGTCTTTCTAAACACCGGTATATCATCTAGATATACAATCACGAATTTATCAATGAAATCCTTTAACACTTCATTCATTAGCCTCATGAAAGTACTCAAGGCATTCGTTAAGCCAAACGACATAACAAGCCATTCATTCCACTCACCACCTCCCCTCATTCTGATTTGGTGATATCCACTTTTCAAATCTATCTTTGAAAAATAGTTGGCTCCACTCAAGCAATCCATCAAGTCATCCATCCTTGGCAATGGAAATATGTACCTGATAGTAATCTTGTTTATGGCTCTTGAGTCCATACACATTCTCCATCCTCCATCATTCTTTGGGCTTAATACAATTGGTACTGCACATGGACTCAAGCTTTCTCTGACCAATCCTTTGTCTAATAGATTCTGAACCTGTCTTTTCACCTCCTCATTCTCTTGATGTGTCAATCTATATGCCGCTTTATTTGGTAGGATTTCTCTTGGTATCAAGTCAATGTGATGATTGATGCTCCTGATAGGTGGCAATGAGTTTGGCAACTCATCCACTACAATGTCAACACAATTCTCTAACAATTCCTGAACTTCCTTAGGCAAATCTTCCAGTGAAGTACTGGTAAGTATAACTCTCGACTTCCTTACTACATCAAATTGCATCTCTTGTTCCTTCTTTACTTCCTTTAGGAGTTCCTTCCCACTCATGATAAGTATGCTTGTGTTGACTTCATCCTTCACCTTCTTCTCTTCAATCGAAAACAACATATGTGTCCTACCATTCTTCTCTAAGGTGTAAGTATTTCTCCTTCCATCATGAACAACATTCTTGCCATATTGCCAAGGTATCCCCAACAAAACATGACAGACATCCATAGGAATCACATCACACATAATCTCATCCTTATATCCCCCTATTTTAAATTCAAACAGGCATTTTTTAGTAACTATTACTTGATGACCTTTCTACAACCATGAAACTTTATACGACGTTAGATGTGTAGTCATCTCTAGCTCTATATTCTCCACCATCTCCATGGATACTAAGTTTTAAGTGCTCCCACTGTTAATTATCACCTTGCAAACTCTGTCCTTTGTTTCACAAGCTGTCCTGGACAAATTGTTCCTTTTCACTAGATTTTCAGTCTTTGGATCTTGCTTCAAAAGAACCTTATTCATCATCAAGGATCTTCCATCCTCTGCACCTTCTGTCTTAGCATCCCACTTCTGTTCTTCTGATACGTGAGCCTCTCCTCGTTTCTTTCTCTCGGGGCAATCCAAAGACATATGTCATGTCTTTCCACATGCATAACACCTCACTTCTCCTCCTCTGCCTCTTCCTCTTCCTCCAGGAAAAGAAATTCTACCACCACCTTTCCTTCCTCGAGAACTTCCTCCTCTCTCAGAGTGACTATGTGGTTTCTCTGCCTCATCCTTAGGCTTCTGTGCTTTCTCTTGGGCAAATCCTTTTCCTCTGTTCAAGTTTCGACCTCTATTTTGTTGACTCGACTTCCTAGCCAACTTCTCTTTTGCCTTCAACGCCATTTGATACGCGTCCTCTACTGTCCTAATTATCGCCATACTGATTTCATTCTGGATATCATACCTCAATCCATTAATGTATCTGACAACTTTCTCTTCGTCTCTCTCTCTCTGTCCAACTCTAATATTCAATTTGTAGAACTCTTTTGTGTACTCCTTCACAATCAATCCTCTCTGTCTCAGGTTTTGCATCCTCCTGAACAGATTTATCTGGTAATCCTTGGGTATGAATTTCACCTTTAACTTGGCTACCATTTAATCCCAACTCTTGATTTTTTTCTTGCCTTTGCTCCTCCTGTCGTTTTGCAGTTCATCCCACCATAGTGCTCCATGTCCTTTTAATCTAGTGACAACATGTCTTACCTTTTTCTCCTCTTCGACATCCTCATAGTCAAAATACTTGTCCATTGCTCGTATCCAGTCAAGAAATTATTTTGTGTCTAAGTTTCCTTCATACATAGGGATGTCAATCTTCGCCCTGGCACCCAATTTGACAACCTCTCTTAACAAGCATTCTTCCTCAACATCCTCGGCTACAACTTCTTCAAATTCTACTTCTTCCATTTTTGCCTCGCTGACGTCTCCAACATCAGGCTCTCTCCTTTATGTTGTCTCCATGACATCCAGCCTCGCATGTAGTTCTATCATATCCCTTTCCATAGCTCTGTTGGCTACAGGCAGGTCAACATGTCTTCTTGGCATAATTGTGCTAACACTTCCGATACCTTTCCTC
The DNA here is from genome assembly GCA_000966675.3 of Picea glauca. Taxonomy (NCBI): domain Eukaryota; kingdom Viridiplantae; phylum Streptophyta; class Pinopsida; order Pinales; family Pinaceae; genus Picea; species Picea glauca. The sequence goes on along the minus strand of JZKD02S1673656.1, from coordinate 383,497 downwards.
AATATCAGTTTAATCTCCTTTCTTTACATAATTCAATTCTATACTCACTTTGATACCACTCCTGGTGCAACCTCCCTTCCCTCCAAAGGGCAACGTGACCTCCCAGTCTTGGATCATTTGAAAACGCTGAGTCGGAGCGACTCCTTGGGTCTCTACAGACACCCGAAATAACTCTACCCACACACACAGGTTTCCTCCACAAGTGACCACGACTATGACCTTGGGTCTATTGCTTCGTGGTTCGGACTTCAGGGATATCCCAAATCCTTCCCTTAGATTCTCCTGAAACACTCTCCTCCGAGTTTCTGAACGAAACACTCTCCTCTGAGGTTCTGAACTCCCACCACGCGTCTCCTCAGATTCGCTGGTCCCACAAGGGTTCAGATTTCACGACTTCGTGAAATTCTAAGGCTTTCGTCCACAACCTCCAAACTTCTGATTCTCGAACTCCCTGATCCGTCACCATGTACTCCTCCATGATCAACAGTTAGGATTGAATCATGACTTCAAACTTCATGATTCTCCTTCGTCAAGTTCCAAACTGGTCAAACTTTGAAGTATCAAAACACTTCCACTCTTATTCATCTTGAGATTTACTTCCTCGGCTCCCTTTGAAAATCTCTTCGACACTTAGCCGAATTCTTGGTCTGTGTACACCTTGCAACCGAATTTCACCCACAACTTAGCTTCTCCTTGTGGATGGATTCCGACTTCTTATGAATATCCTCCAACCACTTTCTGTCTCTCGTGACCGTAATCATGCTATCCTCCTTGAGCTTTCGATTTTGAAGACTCGGTCACGTACTCCTTGCAGACTTCAATGCACTCCTTGCAGACATGAGGTTTAACTATCTCTTCTAAGCTTTAGATTCGAAACAGACTCGGTCACACACTCCTTTCAGACGTCAATGCACACCTTGCACTCGGTCACTAAAGAGAAACAACTAAAACTTGTCTATCCCTCACAATGTCTCATGCATTCAACAAAGTAAATGCATTCATGGATTCAAGAACAGAAATAACAGAGAATTGAAAAATAACAGAGACTCTACCATTCATTCAGATAGACACATAACCAACACACATTTGGGACAATATATCTCTGTTATATTCATCCAACTAAAACTTGTATACATACATACACTGTTCTTCACTATTCCTTAACATATGCAAGATAGATTCAATTATTGCTTGGTTCTCTTGTATCTGCAGCAAAAATGAACACCAACCTCTACTGGGTAATATATTACAAAGCTTTATACAAAGATGTGCTCTCCGAGCCTTCCCTCCAACTACTCTACGCTATTTTAATGGAATTGAATGCAATCAACTACTTAATGATTATTACAATAAATATTGCATCAGACAGATGAGAGCGCAAGATCCAAATCCGTACTACGATGTGATTCATAAAACAAATGCATTCCCCCATCAATATTTCATGATGGCTTAGCCTCCAAATATTAAAGACATTTATGACTCAAATTTTTTTGTTAGATACTACATTGATCTTTTGAAATTAAAAAAGTTTCAAAATATGCGCTAATGCGCCTAGTTGTCTTCCACGCTCGGACCTTTCTGGTGATGCTCCTGCATCATCCCATTACCCCATAATAAGAAGTCGATGTAATAATTTTTCTAGGAAGATTTAATTTGTAAGGAGAATTATCTCTAACTTCATTGAAATTATCAAACCCTAAAACATGATTAAGAAGGATGTAGTCTTTTAGTGGAATGAGGTTGAGAAAGAAGCAGTTGAGAAAATCAAGGTGACCATTGTTGTCTCTCTATCCTTGAGTAGTTCATACTTTGACACACATTTTACATCTATATGTTTGCATCTAATCACTCGCTTTTTGTCATGCTCACTTAAAAGATGAACAAGGGAGTGTGTTTCTGATATCATTTATGAGAATGGGACTATAAGGTGTTGAATTAAATTATCTAGTAGTTGAAAAGCAATCATACACTATGATTAAAGTGGTGAAATAATTTAGACCTCACATTTTGGAGAGCCACATGAAAGTTATTGTTCCACATTTAGGTGTGAGATCTCTATTTATCTAGAAAAAACTTAGCAAAATGCATGAAAAATGGATGACTGCCATCTAGGAATATTATTTAGACATTAATCCCACAACCATAGTTTATGGACAAGGATGATGCAAATTATCACCTGAATCATATCATTAAGTTGATCTTGTCAAACTAGGTTGGGAGAATGAAGCATCCTCGTATACAGTTGATGTCCTCTTTATTCCTATAGACATAGATTCATGGTATCATAATTTGAAACATTATTTGGAATGTGGATCTAGTTCTAGTCACCTAGATGCAAACAAAGAAGTGTTAAGACTGAAATACACTCAATACCAACTCATAAATGAATTTTTTTTAGAAGAACTATGATGAAGCATTATTGACATGTTTGGAAAAGAATGACGTCGACATTAAGAAAATTTTGAGGTAAAAAATGAGTCTCAAAACAAAAAATGTAATGTCAAAATCAACTTTACAAGATCCAATCACATTTTAGAGAATGTCATCATCCATAGCGGATGAGTTGACATTGGTTGAGTTAAAAATGCTCATTTGTCGCTTTCTAAATGATGGATGACAACTCATAGTTAATATTGGTAGTATTGCAAGTAAAATACTCATAATGAGAAATGTACTTATAAATTACTTTTGAATATGATATAGATGTACTCATAAATTAAAATACTTTTGAATATATAGAAATAAAATATTAATTCAAAATCCAAAAACATAATACATAGATTATACATATTATTCACACTTTATTTTTAAATTAAATAAAACAATTCATAATTATGAGTATGCAATTTTCCATAGTTAGTCATAATGCTAGATTTTTTCAGGATTGAACTATGTATCATGTTTCAATATATATATGCGTATGCTAATGTGAAAACTCAATCCACGTATCCCACGTAATATAACTAACTTAATATCCCCCCGGGGGCAACTCAATTGGCAAGTGCCATGATATTAAGTGTTATGTTCGATGGGGTTCCAAGTTCAAATCCCCTTGATTTACCAGCTCTTGTGGAAGGGGCATACATATGGCACTTGGAGGTTATAGTGGTAGTGCGTGGATATATGAGTTGGGTCCATATATTATATTAGATTAACCAATATATGAAGTTCGTTGTATACCACATACTCCATATATTAGTTAAGCTAATATATGGAGTACATGGTCATTTCAATTATATATATATATATATATATATATA
>JZKD02S1673656.1:363322-380214 GCA_000966675.3 Picea glauca | reverse complement strand
TTTTTTTAATTTGATCTCCCAATTTAAATAACGAATGAATGGTTCATCACATGTGTTATATTAAAAAAGTAGTACATTATTATTTATTATATATATGAGTATTACTTTATACATACTACATTTCATATTAAAATCAATTCATAAAGTCAAAAGTACTTTTATTTTTAGTCACATCAATAGAATATTTTTTTATTAGTTTTATTTCTAGACATCTTTTCAATTTAACTTAACTATAATTATATAGATAGTAGTGCAAGAGGTAAATTGTAAATATATCTTCCCTACAAATTGACTATCTCATAATTTTTTATTATATCTCTTAGGAGGCTCATTTTAGACTTTAAAATTCCCCTAATGGAAAGTGTTAATTGAATTACATAATGGTTGAATGAGTGGACATTTCTCTAGAGATATCATCATGCATAAGGTTTTAAGGGATGAATTCTATTGTCCGACATTGTTCAAAGATGCACGTGAATACATGAGAAATTGTCGAATATGTCAAACATGTGGGCAAGGAGAAGAAAGCTAAGATATCATTGCAACTCTTTGTTATTGACAAACATTTTAACAAATCGGGATTGGACATGATAGGTGAGATTAAACCTAACTCTTTGAAGAAACCAAAGTAAATGTTGACAACTATTGGTTTTTTTTAAGCGAAATTTCGCCAATTTGAGTAAATTTATTTTTTTTAAAAGAAATTTAGGCTAAAAAATTTCATATTTTCAACTAAAAAAAAATTGTAGCCTAATTTATGATTATAGTTATGCATACACTTATATTTTCCGCCTAAACATAAACATTTTTCATGAACATTAAATAATATTTTTAATATTTTCGCCAAACCAATGATTATGCATCCCAAATTTTTGGGAATATTCACTACATATGGATGATTAGTTAATCAAAACTACTATTTGGAAAACCATGAATTTCAATTGAAGTCATGTAAATTTATGTAGGAAAACAAAATGTTTCTAATAATTTACTTCTATTATTTTTTTCATTTCTTTCAACATGTAGGTGGCATATCATGTTGTATATTAGTGTGTAGATTTTTTTTCCATGTATATCTAAAGATATTTTCCATTGCCATTTATTTTGTTGTTATTTCCCTATAATTGATATGAAAGTTTTTTTTTCTCTAAATATTCCACTATGATATTTTTTGTTAATTATTTTCAATGATGCACATGTGACACTAATGGAATAATGTTCTTGCCAAATTTAAAAGGTAGTAACAAGAAATCAATTGGTTATCGCCTAACATAAATTATATATATTTTTTACAAATATGGTTTGATCGCCAATTGGTTTGATAAGTTACGAATTATATGGTTTGAAAAAAAAAACATTGTTTACAATCACAAATTACTTTACTTTGTGGATAGATATTGTTACATTGACAAGTGTGAGCAATGCAAAAATGATCCAATTCTTGGAACAAAACATCATCATTGGGTTTGGTGTCCCAACTATGGTAATGTTTGATAACACATCACATTTTTAATCTATGGATATAACTAGGTTTTCTTTGGAGAAAGGTATTATCTTGCATTAATGGGAAACTAATATCCCCAAGGGAATAGTGGCATTGAATCAAAAGACAAGTGATTGATCAATATTATCAAGAAGCGGTTGTTGATCATCACCACAATTAGCACAATGCACTCTCTAATTCTTTATAGGTTGATCAAGTTACACCTGAAGTAGCATTGGGCACAACTTCATACTTCCTCATTTATGGAAAAAAGACAATTTTTCCATTTAACAACTTCTTGTCTTGTTTTCAATTATAATAAGTAGTAAGTGTTGAGAGCTCCTCTATAATGGAAAATAGAATTAACACTTTGTTTAAGTTAGAAGAGGAGAGAAATAAATCCAAGCAAAAGTTTGTAGCTCAATTTGTTTTGCCAAGCACTAGTTCGATAAACATGCATCAAGTGACAAAGACTTTCAAGTTAATGACCTTGCCTTGAAATGAACAAAGTGAGTGAGCCAAAGGGAAAACTTACAAAGTCCAACAAATTTTGTTAGGACCTTACTTGGTGGTATATAAAATTGGCATTGACACGTATCATTTGCAAAATATGTAAGGAAACAAAATCCTCCTTCCAACAAATAGACAAATCTTGAAGGGATACTTTAGATAGTTTTCCCTTAACGCAACTAGCTTGTACATAGTATTTTTATTTTAAGTTTTTTCTTTTCTTTTAGTGATTATTTCTTTCAATTTTTTCTTTTTTCTTAGTCAATCTTTTGATGATTGCTTTCGTAGAGTAGTTCCTTTCATTTGCTTTCAAAATTGTTTTCACTTTCTTGTTTTGATTACAAATCATGAATATTGTGAGAATGGTTTAATTAGTGGTTGGACCTAAAACATTCTAAGTGATTAATTCTTAAATGATTCCAACATCTATTTTGGTTAACAAGTCAACTCCTTGGAATAATCCATTCACATACATTAAATTAGTTGCTCATGAGAAGGTTTAGAAGTCAAAATTCTAAGGCTAAAAATCATAAGGGTATATTCTTAATACCTAGGCATGGAAAAATATTAATAAATCCTAATAGAACACAATCAAGCCATTAATATTGTAAGAGACCACTACTTCACCCATCCACTAATTGCTAAAGCAACAAATTAAAGGAAAGGAACAGGAAAGAAAGTACATCTAATAGAGGGTAAACAAAGATATCTCCATTGGGGTTGTGGACACCTGACTAGTAGTGGAGCAAGGCCAATGATGGCATGGTGACTCCATCGAGACTATGAACACTCATGGGTAGCAGAGAAACACCTTAGATATACTATAGTCACGTAGGGGGGAATATTTCACCCAAATAGCAATAAGCCTTATGATTGTAATTTTAGTCGAAATCATTGATTCATGATCTAAAGAGAATAAGCCTCGACATTTGTTGTTTTAGTACATCCCTTAGTTACCTAAAGAAGTTTGGAGTGATCATTGATACCCTCGCAAAAAATGGTTTTATAGGGATTGGCTTCATATTCCACTTGGATTTTTATGAGAAGCATGTTGTGTCTTTCTACTTCCTAACTCATAACTTGACAGTTTCCTTACGTACATTCATGGATTCACCCAATCTGTCACCATTTATTGTGGCCTCAACTAGCCTCAAGTTGGAAGATTTGGGGACTCCCGTTTTTAAATGTTTTACATTGAGATTCATCTTTAAATATGTATTTCTTGACTCATATTGCTTATAATGAATATCTTATGAATTGCATAGGAGTCATAGTTACTAATCAATTGTTGTTAATCCTCTAGACAAAACCCCATGTTAAGCATAAAGCCTCATGCAAAGCCATATATATTGAGTTGTTATATTGGTATTGTCAACTAGACCCTTTAATTGTAATTATACCCTTGGTCCCCTATGTGCACACACACACACACACACACACACACACACACACCAAGGAGACTTAGTTTTATGATCATCTCATCTCATCTTGTGAATTGCATATATTGTAAACGAATGTTTCCCTCTCGAAGTGGATTATTCATTGGATATTTCTTGGAGTTTGGTTCATAACATTTGGTTTCAAAGCATATGATTGTAGGGTTTTTCTCCTTCAAGCGAGCCATCTTGGTGTTATTTCTATAATTGTTTTTGGAGAAGTTTCAGACTTTGAAATTTTCAAGATACTAAGGAGACATAGGGAAGTCATTGTGGTAAAAATTTCAAGCCCAGGTTCATTATAATTTCTGAGATATAGCATGTGGAAGTTAGGATTTGTGACTAGTCTTTAAATCAATTTCAAATGAATCATCTTGGAATTTTCTCTATAATGTTTTTTTCAGAAACGTTTCAAACTGTGAAATTTTCATAATTTCGAGGAGAAATATCTAATTATTTGTGGTAAAAATTTCAACTTTTGGATTGTTTTACTTTCTGAAATACAAGTTGTGGAAATTAGGGTTATTTGATTAGTCCTAAAACTAGTATCAAACATGTGTTGTTGGTTTAAGTGATATAACTTAATTTTGGAAAGTCCAAATTGAGTTCCACCAATTTATTTGGAAATAAGACAAACCATGTTATTGGAGGTAAAAAGTTTAGAAGTAGATATGAAATATTGGACACATGGAATTCCGTACAAATTTGTTCCCTTGAAAGGGACAAAATTCAACAAGTTTTGGTAAAGTTACCATAAATTTCACTTGGCACATCAAATTTTAGTCAAAACTGTGGAATTGAAGAGAGGAAACATCAAAGTCCTACAAACAAAATATTCATACTCAAAAGGGATAAAATTTCATAGATACATTAGGATAAAGGTCGATCATCAAGATAATCTTCCAATTAGGGTTTTAAAGGTACATAACTTATAATTGGCATAACTTTCGATTGGAAGATCTTCTTTTGGTCATTTAAAAATTGTGATAAAGAGAAAAAAAAAGGGATATTATTATTTTATCCAATGTCAAGAGGTCCTTCAAGAATTTATACTCTTGGTAAACCTATATAGATATCACACACGACATATGAAGGAAGTGAAGTCTTTGAAAACATGTTATCCCAATTGAAAAACAAGTTGGTGAAATGAGTGGTAGTGTGTTGAAACTTGTGGATTTTCCACGTTCACAAGAAACACTTAAAAGGGAAATGGAAAATTTAATGGATCAAAGGATATATTCCATGAATCAAAGGATAGATTGCATGAATCAAAACATGGATAAAAGGATGGAACAATTACAAAATTCCATCTTACATACCCTAGATGAGAGATTCCCTAAAGGAGATACCAAGAGACAGGGAAATCATGAAAATGTGGAGAACATAAATATTGAGTTCCAGAAGCATGATTATTCATCACTCCAAGATCCACATCATCATGGGTTCCACTCAACACCATAGAACTACTTAATTCCCAAGATCAATGTGAGGAAGTTTGATGGTAAAGATCCTGTAACATGGATATTCTAGATGGAGCAATTCTTTTATCTACACCAAGTGCGAATATTACAAAAGGTAACTATTGCATCCTTGTATTTAAAAAATGATCATTTTGTTTAGTATCAATGGCTTTGTAAAAGAAAAAGGATTTGATTACCTCTTAGTCCATTTTTATGGATGAATTGATAACACATTATGGGGATTAAGAGCAATGCATTCTTTAGTTAATTGAAAAATATTTGCGAAAGAGGTCCAATTACAAAACACATTCAACAATTCCAAAAACTAAGTATTAGGGTAAAGAACCTTCCGGCGAATAATTTTTTAGATCTCTTTATGGGAAGTTTAAAGGAGAAGATTCAACATGAGGTGTGTATCTTTGAATGTAAATCCCTAGAGCATGTTTTCAATGTAGCAAGGAAATTTGAAAGTAAAAATATGGCTACTAGAAGAGTGGTCACTACCAACTATAGAGAGAAACATGTTACCTCTCCTAACCTCACTCAACCTACAATCTTGGCACTTAAACAAATGGATGAAATAAGAACAAAGGGACTATATTTCAATTGTGAAAACAAGTATAGTAAGGGGCATAAATGCAGTGAGAATAAACTATTCTACATATATTGTGAAGAAGAAGAAGATCAATAATTGGAACCATCTCAAGATCTAGAAATAGAAGAGACTACTAGTCCAACCATATATTTTCATGCATTGGATGACATTAGTACCTCCACAAACCCTCAAGCAAGAAGGATATGTCAAAAATAAAAAGGTAATAGTGTTGATAGATTCTAGTAGTTCCCATAACTTCATTGGTTGCAAATTATCAAAATTTCTCAATTGTTCTGTATATCCAACACTAGAGTCTCAAGTAATGAATGCAAATGGAGGTACCATAAATTTTTCAGGGAAGTGTCATCATATTAAGCTGAATATGGGGGAATATTTATTAGATATTCCCATGATTGAAATCCAAATGGGTGGTGTTGATGTTGTATTAGGGGTCCAATGGTTACAATCATTGGGAATATAGGCTCTTAATTTTTAGGAACTTTTCATGATATTTTCCTCAAAAGCCAAGGAAATTGAACTCAGAGGTATCCAAGGGAATCACTCTAAAGTGATAAGCTATAATAGCATGAAACAATTACTCAAAAAGGGACACCATGGTGTACTTACACAATTGTGCTCAATAGATGTTCAAACATATATACCTTCTATTCTAATGGATCTCCAAAATGTTATCAACCATCATTCAAAGGTATTTGAAGAGATTCCTAAGGGTCTTCTGCCTGCTCGAAATCATGACCATGCTATTCATTTGCAACCAATAAGTGTACCTCCTAACATTAGGCCTTATATGTATCCATATGCACAAAAGAGTGATATTAAGCGTATGATTCAAGAAATGTTAGAGGATGGCATCATTCAACCTAGCCAAAGTTCTTTCTCTTCACTAGTAGTGGTGGTTACAAAAAAAGATGGTTCATGGTGTATGTGTCTAGATTATAGACAACTCAACAAAATGACCACTAAAGATAAGTTTCCTATTCATGTCATTGATGAATTATTAGATGAACTTCAAGGAGAAATTGTTTTTATTAAGCTGGATCTCCATTTTGGATATCATCAAATCAAAATGAGGCAACAAGACATTCCCAAAACAACATTTAGAATACATGAAGTTCATTATGATTTTTTGGTGATGCCATTTGACCTTACTAATGTAATTTCAACATTTCAAAGCTTAATGTCTATTTTCAAAACCTTACTTAGAAAATTTGTGTTAGTATTTTCTAATGATATACTAATCTACGAAAAATATTTGGAAGAGCATGTACAACATGTTGACATGGCGTTAATACTATTGGAAGAGAAACAAATATATGTAAAGCCTTCCAAGTGTTCCTTTGGGGTTCAAGAAGTGGAAAATCTAGGTTATTTTGTATCTCATAAAGGTGTCAAAGTGGACCCTAAAAACATTAAAGCTATGATGGAATGACCAATTCCAAAAACCTTGAATAATATCATAGGATTATTAGTATTGATAGAATATTACTACAAGCTTTTCAAGCATTATGGTCAAATAAAAGCACCTCTAACATTTAGTTAGAAAAAGGAAGCATTTTCTTAGACTCAAAAAACAACCAAAACTTTTGAAAACCTTAAGGAGGCTATGTGTATGACTCATGTCCTAGCCATGCCTGACTTCACAAAAACCTTTATTGTGGAATGTGATGCCTTAGGACTTGGCCTCAGTGAAATTTTAATGTAATAAGGAAGTCTCATTGCCTTTGAAAGCAACCAACTTAAAGGCAAGAACTTACTCAAACCCATTTATGAAAAGGAAATGTTGGCCATATTACATGTAGTTACGAAATGACACCCTTACCTAATAGGAAGACACTTCAAGGTAAAAAATAATCATGATAGTTTGAAGTAATTCTTGGAACAACAATTATCTTCAAAAGAACAACAAAAATGGGTTACAAATATGCTAGGTTATGACTTTGAAATTATCTACAAAAAAGGAAAAAAATATGGTGGTAGATGCACTTTCAAGGAAATAAGAAGACATAAAGGGTTTAATATGTGTTATTTCCATTCTGCAATCTAATTCAGTGGAAGAAACAAGGATATAATGGAAGAAAATATCAAACAACATGCAAGATCATTTAACAACTACAAGAGGAACCAAGTTCATTATATAAATTTTCATGGAAGAATGATTTACTATGATACAAAGATCACTTATATTTATGTAAGAATTCCCAAATCAAACAAAAGGTCCTTTTGGAATTGCACACTTCTCTTATAGGAGGAGGAAATTCATGGTTTTTGAAAACTTACCACATGATCAAGAAGGACTTTTCTTGGAAGGTCTTAAAAATGATGTTCAAAATTTTATGGTTGAATGTGTGGTTTTCCAATAGAACAAGGGAGAGATATTCAAGACCCCAAGTCTCCTACAACCATTAGCTATACCAAGTCAATATTGGGAACAAGTTTCAATGGATTTTATCATAGGTCTACCCAATTCTGAAGGAACAATTGTCATCATGGTAGTAATGGATCGACTCACAAAGTATGCCCATTGTTTCTCCCTTTCTCATCCTTTTAAATACATTATAGTATACATGATATTCATTGAAACATTTCATAAGCTACATTAAATCCCTAATATTATTATAAGTGACATTGATCCAATTTTCACTGGAAATTTTTAGATTGAATTATTTTCTTGTTTGGGTACTCAATTTGCTCACAACTCCTCTTACCATCCTCAATCCGATGGTCAAACCGAGATAGTGAATAAATATATAGAAGGGTATCTTATTTTCTTTTCATATGATAAACAAACACAATGGGTCAAGTGGCCTAGTACAACACACCCTTCCATACTTCATCAAAAATGTCCCCATTTATGGCACATTATGGATATCATCCCCCATCCATCACATCACCCTTGAAAGGGAAAGTGAAGGTTCAAGAAGTGGAGGACCACATAGAGTACCAACAAGAGGTTCTCAAACTATTGAAGGATAATTTGGTTACAACATGAAATAGGATGAAACAACAAACAAATCAACATCATAGTGAAATGGAATTTTAAGTGGGGGATTGGGTATTTATGAGGCTACAACCATACAAATAGCTGTCCATCAAGCAACAAAATAAGGACAATAAATTATCACCCAAGTATTATGGCCCCTATAAGTTGTTGCAGAGGATTGTAAGTATGACTTACAAATTGGATTTACCTCCATCTTCACATGTGCATCTAGTCTTCCATGTTTCTTTCTTAAAGAAGGTAATAAGTGACAAAGTACTAGTTCAAATTGTTTTACCAGAGATCAATGAAGAAGAAAAAATCATACTAGAACCAGAAATGATCCTCAAAATAAGGGTTAAGCAGATGCCAAATCGAGCAATTATTAATTACCTCATCAAGTGGAATAAACTACCAATAGAAGAAGCAACATGTGAAGATGATTTATTCATGTAGAAACATCCACGACTAATCAATTATTGAGGGGAAAACTTGTTTTAAAGGGAGGGGCATGTTACGCCCCTAGAAAAATCCCAATGTTAAGCATAAATCCTCATGTAGAGCCTAGATATTGAGTTGTTATATTAATATTGTCGGCTAGACCCTTTAATTGTAATTGTACCCTTGGTCTCCTATGTGTGTGTGTGTGTGTGTGTGTGTGTGTGTGTGTGTGTAAATACCAAGGAGACCTTGTTTTAGGATCATCTCATCTTGTCTTGTGCATTACATATATTGTAAAAGGACGCTTCCCCATTGAAGTGGATTATTCATTGGCTATTTCTTGAATTTTGGTTCATAACATTTGCTCCGCCCCCTTGTTCAGTATGAAACTTTATGTTTTTGTCATGTCTCTTGATCTTGATTGATCACATTTGATAAAGTATCTCTTGTGCCTTGATGATATGTTTTCTTGTTTACCTTACATGTGATTTGGTTTTAGTTGCATATTGCTTGCATGACTTTGCTTTTGGATGAGATTATCCTAGCTCATTGACACATTTCATTAATTGATTGGCTTATGTGAGCTTGCAATTTAAATTTATTCCATGTTTTTTGGTGTAGTTTTTCATGCTTAATTTTCATGGTTGATAATGAAAGACAAAACAATATCAAATCCCTTCAACAAATGACACGATATTGCATAAGAGGCTAGGTATCCAATTCACAAGTAGGAAATGAATAAGTAACATATTTCTATGTAGATGGAACAAGACTATGATGAAAAATGTGTCAAAGTATATGATAATGTCATTAGGATATTTATAATGAATAAATATCACAACCAAGCAACCCACAATGTTGCACCACATGATTCAAAATAGTTGCAAGGAAAAAACAATGGAAAGCATAGTGGGAATGCCATACGAAGTGGTGAAATGGAAGATTTAGATGAGTATGTTCCTATGAGTAAAGTTTTTAACCTCATAAAATATCATCATGCTCATTTGCAACTACTATCTTCACAAAACTCTCAGTTGAGTTTCTAGTGAAAGTGGCAATTTTAGCACGTGTTTACCCATAAATTCCTTTGGCACCCAAAGGTCTCCTTCATTATTTAAAATCTGATTTGTGGGTATATATATATATATATATATATATATATATATATATTTATATATATATATTTTTAGTGAGTTGAAACATATACCATATGGGTAGGATGAAATATACATATAGAAACTACAATATGAGAGAAGCACTATTTTGTGTGTGATATCTACTTAATCCCCTAATGGCCTTTTCTGATTATTTTATGTGGCCCATATAAATTATAATTTTAATTCCAAAATATTCTACAAGATATTTTTTGGGTCTACAAACTCACCACAATCAACAAAATTCAATTTTGAGGCTCATAAGTTCCACAATGAAAATTGAAATTTTTCTCATCGATCGGGCAGTTTTGGATTCCTAGATTAGGAAAGCTATCGACTAGAAGGTGGAGTAGGGATTTTGGTCGATAGTCATTAGAAATATATTGGTTTCATATAAACTTAGAGACATGATTCAATGATATAATACAAGAAATAAGTTATGGTTTTGTTAAGTTGAGAAATCAAGGGATTCCACCAACACTCATTTAAATTTATTTTTAATTGCTAGCCAATACTTCTTTTAGTTTGTTGATATTGAGCTCGCACATGAGGTAGTTGATATCTATGAGGATTTAGGACCAATTTTTCAAGCCTGAATTTGATGTGTAAATATTTATGAAGGTATTGGATCCCTTAATGACTCCTTAGTACTGTTGACGAGTTGAAGAAGTTTTGAAATCACCCAACAACCATGGAAACTCAATGTTGCATAGAATAAGAGTTTAATTTTTTGTGACTAATGGAGAATTCACATTTTAGAATCTCCTTCAATATTTTGTTGTTATCTCTATGAAGCATTTTGTCAAGAAAACATCTAATTCGTTGACTTGAAGGACTTATTGATTTCCCAAGCCATCATTTTTCGTCATGATAGATAAATCACTAAGTCGGGAGGCCAAAAGTCCTTTAAAGTCAGTAATTGAACCTTGGTCATTGAAGTAAGAAAAGAAAGGTGTCAAAAAGTTTGTATATTTGGATAATTTAGCCAAGAAAAGGCAAATTGCTAGATTGGGAGGCCAATGAGTCTCCGAACCTAGAGACTAAACCTTCTTGAGCCTTAAGGTATATGATTTACCCCCAAAAGGAAAATCACTTATTCAGTGAGTTTACTCGTTGTCCAAACCAACCGATTGAGCTTAATGACCCTTGCACTCAACAACTTTCCTCCTTGGGGTAAATCTCGCTTGGTGTTGTTGGATACCTTCCAAACTGAGCGATTGGACTTTTGGTTCATGAACTCATTAATTAGCATTTAATTTTTGAATGCTTGCTAAGTGTAACTCCCATCTTTATTTTTAGATGAAGCATTGTGGATTTTTAAAGCCATACACTACCCTATTTCTCATTTTCTTTATTGTGGTAACTTCTTCTTCCTTTGGTTGTTTTTTTCTTTACTCAATGTGTTTTTCTAGTCTAATCATATCCAAAGTCACACCCACAAGTAGTTGAGCATTTTACCCATTTCCATAGTGATGCACACTACCTAAAGCCACAAGAGTATCACCGCCTATATATATAATCGATTTATAGTCCAGTGGGGTTTACAAGGTTGCATTTTCAAGTTGTAATGATTGTCTATAGTTGGTTGTTAAAAACGAGATTGTGAAACCCTATGGAAATGTATTTTCATCTCTAGATTGAGGATGTTGTTTTTATTGGTTTTCAAATCTATCCATTAGCCAAGAAAATCAATTTCTCATGTCATGGTTATTAGAGATATGCAAAGTAGAAAATAAATTAATCTGCAAAAAATTATAATGCATTTGAATTATTGGTCATCACCATAGTAAACAAGAAGAAATATTTGTTGTCCAAGATTCTGACCAATATATTTATTTTAATTTTCAACTTATGAGATTTTTCGATTGCATTATCTTGTTGTCTGATGGTTGCAAGATTGAAGTTTTCAATGATAAACTTTTTAGGAGACCAATCCCTCCATGCCTTTTCCTTTTCTCATGAATCTCATGTTTAAAGGAATGTTATTGTTTAATAAATCACCAACTAAATAATTTTATGAATGTATCTTTCTTCCATTACTTGATTGAACCCTCACATTTCATATTGGAAATTTTTATGAAGAACTTGGAGAAATGGATTTTGAAGTTTGGCATATCATGTTTCAAGGCATTGCCATTCATGAGATTGTAAGGAAAAATGGAGTATCGAAAAATCAAGTGAAATCCATCATCATTTCACCAGTTGGATGCAATGACTTTATAAAAATAAGAGGATATCTGGTATACCTTACAAAGTAGAAATCCAAGCCCATCTAATAAACTAATCCTAGAAGTTAAAAGATTGGTGAAATTACAATGAATAAAGGTTGAACTTAACAATGAAATATTTAGGATCTTTTCTTTGTATGTTGTTTGATGACATGATTGAATGCTTATATTTTTGTATGCAAAATTTTATGTGCATATTTTTATGAAAATGGATGGGAAGAACTTTATTATATAAAATCCATAGCAAGAGCCATGGTTATTCATATTTGTTATAAAGAGTTTGATTCATAAAAAGCTTATTGTCAGTTCAATGGCTTACTCATTTGCATTGTTTTAACCATTCAAAACAATGTTGCATCATCACTCATCATTGTACACATTGTGTGAATATTCATGTTTCCCATGGAAAAATAAATTTGTCATCTATAACTTGCAAACCTTCCATGAGGATTTAATGAAGGATTTTATTATGCCATTTATTGTAGAATTTTGGCAAGAGGGAAAGAAATCCCATCAGATTGAAAAAGCCTAAAGAAACATCAAATCCTTTGCATCAATGTTTTTTATTTATAATTTTTCACCACTTATATGAGGGAATCAAGATGAATTTTAAGAGGTTAAAAGGAATATTTAAAGCATGGAAAAACAATATAGATATGAAAGTTACAAAGAGGACATCCAAGGTAAGCTTGTACAATCAACAAAGGGGGGAAAGACTAAGAGACCTCCATCAAAAAAGACCAAGTGAAGGAACATGGTGAAGATGGCCTCCAAGAATGCATGAATTCCAAGGCAAAGAGGAGAGGAGGTATATAATGTGAAAGTCACCGAGATGTGATGTATGAAGCAAACTAGTGCCCAAAGTCATTGTTTGGCCTAGAAACACAAGGGGACAAACTTGTTGATGCAAGTGCACATGAATGGGGGAATATTTGTAATTTTGGATATTTTTATTGTAAATATTTCCTCATTATACTAATTTGGATGAAGAAAAAATATTGTATAGTAGGATGGACAGGTAAGATATGGAGGCCAAGAGTTAAGTAGGTAGAATGCTAAGATTCAAGAAAAACTTATAAAAAAAACCTATGGATTCTTCCAAAGGGTAATCCTTTGGCATTGCAAGATATCTTCATATGTTGAATAGAGACATTGTTAGCATGTATTCTTATGCTCTTGAACATTGCGGATTATTCTTTCCATTCATAGTTTTCTTGAAGCTTGTGGGGATGGATGTTGTAAAATATGGATTATTCTCATGCTTATAATATCTATTCTTACTCATTATATGTTGATTTCTAACACATTGATATAAAGTAGGTTTCCTCTTGTTGATTTGTAGGCTATCATTGATCCTCAAATTTTCCCTAGTGTTTGTGCAAATGGTAGTTGGTGGATTATTTTCTATGCTCTTTCTACTTCTCCCTTTGTTTCATGCCAATCAATTCTTGAAAATGCTATTAGATATGATGCATTATAATATACTAGTATTATATTAGTGATAAATAGTTACATTTTTCATTACATTATTAGCTACATTTAATTTAGAACCATAAATCCAAATTACAATAGTCATGCCATAACTGCGGATTTCACTACTTTTAATAGAGGAAGGTCGATTTGAACCCTTTAAGTGGGTGAAATTGTGAAGTTGAAGAGGGACATTTTACACATCAACACAAAGTTTCAAGTGTCTCTAAATTTAATAAACCATATTAAATAACTTATTGAACTCATACAATACAATCCACCCCTACCTAAGATTTTCTATATTGTCCTTCCTTTATTTTTCATATAATATAACTAATTGTCCTTCCTTTATTTTTCATATAATATAACTAATTGTCCCTCCACAAAATTGTGACCTTTGATCCCTCTGTCATGATACTAATTCATTTTACTTTTCCATAATTTTCTAGAACTCAGACCATCATCTTTCCTCTTCTAGTTTCTCAATCTCTTCCAACTTGTTCATCAAGGACTCCAATGCCTACAACCTTAGTCCACCAGAATATTCCATATGTTACATGTATATTGGTTCCTTTCTAGATTCCAAATAAAATTGTGTGTGACCTATTGTATGTTTCCATGCTATCTAATAAGACCAAAACACAATATCGTGCTTATCTACCTAGTCCCTTCTCTTCATATTGTAAACCTTCACTAGTGCACCCAAAAATACTTTGTTGGTGCTCTTAGCGTTTCCATTTTCCTTCGGTTGATAGTACAAGCTACTCTAATGGTGCATTCCATTCAATATTTTCATCACTTAATTAATCAATTTTGTAGTGAGATGATCTATACTACCAAAAGTACTATTGTATCATAGACCCAAACCTACAAATCATAGATTCAAACAAAAACTTGTTGTCACTATTGTCAAATCCTCCTGGATATCTCTAGGCTTTGCCTACTTCATAAAGAAGAAATCATCCATAATTATGTATCTTGCATGTGCTACTTTGTTGGCATGAATGGACCAACATATCATAATCTGAATGATTAAATATATTTATTGGTAGAGTGGGGTTCAATTAATGAAATTCTCCCCCCTTAAGCTTGTGAGATACCTTCTTACACTATTCACTTTTCTTCATAAAATTAAACACTACTAAAAAATGGTAGGCCACCAAAAACTTGATAATAAGGACTTCTATGTTTTCCTCTTCTCATAGAAACATCATTCTACTATTCCATAGTGTGATTCCTAAATCAAAATGCATGTCTTCAATGTTTGAACCAATCTTATCAATATCACATCCATTCTAAGTATGTACAATAGTTTGAACCTTGTTTCTCAACACACTAGACTCCTCTGTTGAGTTATGTGTTAGGATGTATAAACCCAACTTAAACTAGATAAGTATGTAATGTGGTCAATGTTTTAATATGTCAACTATGGTGTAGTTGGCATGTTGTTGGGAAGCACATAAGGGTTAATAGTGCATGGATTGTTCCTAATGGTCTAGGGTTAACTAGGTATAGGAAATGTGAACCTACTCAACTATTTTGGGACCATCTTGAGTGATCAAGTTGACCAAATAAATACTTACTTGGGTGAAATTTGTTAGTCACTCAAGTATAAATAAATGAGCTCATGTAGAGAGCTTCATAAAGAAGAAGAACATATATATTGACTTGAAGAAAACAATGACCTCAAAACAAGAACGCTAGTCCTAAAAACCTAGATTTTTGCATCAAAAACACCAAAATCAATTCTTGAATTGAAAAGTGTTGGAGAAATTTATATTTTCGACACACTAGTTCAGTGGGAGTTAACTGACTAGTTCTATTTAGACTTTCTATTTTTACCATCACTATTATGCATGCATGCATTCCTAAGGAAAGCTAACTGCTTGGTTGCTTTTCTTAATTATGGAATGCTTTTCCCTATATATGAGTGTATTCCACTCATTCATTGTATCATATTGATCATGATCTATGTATCAATCATCAGCTCATTGGAGTAGTGTGAATATATTTTCTCATTCTTCCATATTGAATCTCTCTTCTTTTCTTGACAAGCTTTGTTTGTACTTGCTTTAGCTAGATCTCCTGTGCAGGTTTCCATGAAACATTGACAAAAAGAGGTGCTAACGGTAGCACTCTTTTTGGGGGGTTAAAATTACAACCATGGCCTAAAAAACTCATAATGTCACTAACAAAAACCTTAAAATCAACCCATGAATTGAAAAGTGGGTTACTAGTAGCACCTTTTTTGGGGGGAGGGGGAGGGGGTTAAAATTACAATTTATTTGAAACCATGGCCATAACAATTAATATTGTTGTAACCAAAATCTTAAAATCAACCCTAAAATCGAAAAGTGACAAAATATTTAAATCATTTTTTTGTGTTGGGGTTAAAATTACAACTTATTTGAAACCATGGCCTTAACAATTAGTATTGTTGTAACCAAAATATTAAAATCAACCCTAAAATCGAAAGGTGACAAATTCTTTAAATCAACCCTAAAATTGAAAAGTGGTTCTACAAGTAACACCCATTTTTTTTATCGAGGTTAAAATTACAACTTTTTTGAAACCATGGCCTTAACAACTAGTAGCATTGCAATCAAAACTTTAAAATCGACTCCATAATTGAAAAGTTGTGATACTCGTAACACCTATTTTGGGGGGGTTCAGATTACAACCTTTTTGAAACCTTGTCCTTAACACCTAGTAATATTGCAACCACATTCTATAAATCAATCCTTGAATCGAAAAGAGGTACAATAGATAGTGTGCCCCCCCCTAAAACCTTTTTTTTTTTATTTTTTTTCGGGGGGGCTTGGAATTGCGACATGTTTTAAACTATGGCTTAAAATATTGGTATCATTGAAAACAAAATCGTGAAAAATAAATAAAAAATAGAGAAAAAAAAAACACCCAAAACTAAGGGAAAAACATTTGAAAAAAAAATACTTTTGAAAAGAACCTACTTTGAACTAAGGGCAAAAACATATTAAAAAAAAAAACTTATTTAAAAAAAAATAGGGCTCTTAAATGAGTATGTTGAGGTGGAAAAGTACCAACAATATCACTCTAGCTTTCATGCTTAAAGAGTGGGATTGATTATAATAACCCAAT
>JZKD02S1673656.1:318495-353388 GCA_000966675.3 Picea glauca | reverse complement strand
CACTACCTCTGCATCTCCACACTGAGTAAGATCTGTCAAGTGCTCACGAACTACTGTCATATGGCGAGAGGCACCACTGTCAATATACCAAGTATCAGGAGTAGTGGTCCTCGAGGATAGACATGCAATCAAGGAAAATTCCTTTTCAAACTTGGTGGAAAACTCTTCCACCTTTGCTGAAGCTGTTGTTTGTTTATTCTTCTTGTTTGGACATTGTCCTGCATAGTGCCCAAACTTATGTCAAGCAAAGCACTTGAATTTGCTCATGTCTTTCTTCCCTTCACCCTTGGGCTTCTGTCCTCCCTTTGGACCCTTTCTGAACTTCTTCTTTCTAGTGGTAGAAAGAGCCACATTCTCCTCCTCATGACCAGTATATGAACTGCCATGTACATAACCTCTCTGGGTCTCCTCCTGTACAAAGTCATCCCAAAGACATTCCCAATCAAGAAGCTTCTCCCTAGCAACAATTCCCTCCACAAAAACAACCCATTGTTTGGAGACTCCATTCAATGCTGTTCTCACAAGATCAATGTCAACTATGGCTTCCCCCACAGCTCCAAGTTCATCCCTCACCTGTGTTAATCTAGTAAGGTATGTGATCACATTTTCACCCTTGGTCATTTTTATGCTCTTTAGTTTTTCCCTCAAAACCATTTTCTGGTTCTCATTTGTACTCTGGTACAATTTAGTCAAAGACTCCCACATCTCATAGGCATGTGTATTCCCTGTCAAGTGAGGAATCAAATGATCCTTGATGGCATCAAGAATAAATCTCTTAGCCTTGATACTCTTCTTAGTATAAGCTGCAAGAAGAGTAGCATCAGTAGGTACCACAACAGGATGAGTAGTGGTATTCTCCACAATGTCCCACAACTTGTTCTCTTGCAAAAGAAAGATCATCCTCTCCTTCCAAGCACCAAAATTTTCTGCCCCATCAAGTCTATCCTCAACCCTCAAACCAGTAGCCATGACCCTCTTTCTGCTGAAAAATCACAAATTAAAAAAAATCCGCCCTGTGAAGTGACTGTTGTCCCAACTTTCTGTCTGCTGAAATCTCTGCCTCTCTTCCACTCAACTCTGATACCATGTAAATTTTTCAGACCCCAACCCAGTTTCAGTCTCACTGATTTTTCAGCCAAAGTTAAATGCCCAAACCCAGTTTCAGCATTGTTTCAGCATATGTTTTAGCATAGTTTCAACATTGTTTCAACATATGTTTCAACACAATTTCAACACTGTTTTAGCATATGTTTCAGCACTGTTTCAGCATATAAAAACTTAACAGAAAATAAACTTCAGAACTGAAACATGAGGATTCTAAACATCGTTTTCAATGCAGAAATAAAATATCAGCAATATGCAAAACTCAGAAAATATAGACACAAAGATTTTCGGTCCAACTTCGACCCTGGAAAAACCCACAAGGGGAAAACCAGTGAGAGAGGGATTTTTATTATTTATGAGCTTCTGAGAAATTCTTTTACAGCATATTCATCTTCAGAAATTTACACAAACTTATCTGGACATTCCTGTAGCTTTGCTCCTCGATTTCTGAACTAGAAATCCGTACAACTGTATGGTTGTCCCAACAATTAATGTTGTACGGACTGTCTCGAAATTCATGCCAAAACTTTGCTAAGACTGTACGGAAAACCCATCATGAACAACTCCTTGTAAACTGTGTTGTACGGCCCTCAAAATTTGTGCCAAACTGTATGGACTGTATGGAAATACACTCAAAAATTTATTACAGCAGTTACCTCGATTTCTGTGCCAATAAATGTTGTACGATAGCCTTGGAATGCATGCCAATACTCTAAAAAATTGCAGCTGTTGTCCTCCTCGATTTCTATGCACAGTAAATGTTGTACAACCTCCACAAATCTGTACAGTATGGCATGTTCTTCCTTGCTATCTACTGCCTCGAAATCTGTGCTACTCTTTGCCTTGGGATGCGTGTTGTCCTTCAAAAAATGTTGTCTCTTTTCTTCAGCTCGACCTCTCTCTTGCTCTCTCAACAAGAATGCTTGAACTACACAAGAATAGGTGCACCCTCTTGCCCTAGTCGACCTCATGAGGGAAGGTGAGGGGTTTTCTAATCTAACGGTTGAGATTAGATTAGATGGGTGGCTGAGATTTGGTGTCTCTTCACTCACCCTCACTTTANTCATAAAGTCACCTTTTAATTTTCATCTCACAAATTAAATGACTAGGACCCACATTAGGCACTTTCTCCCCCTTAGGCGCCTAGGGAAGAGAAACACTTGCCTTGGTACTTTATTTTAATTAAAAATTTAACACTCCGCAACCTGCATTTTTAAAGAAAAATGGTTGACTATAGGATACACAAGAGACAAGCAAAAAAAAGACTAAGGATGGACCTTTATACACTAACATTGATCAACAAATGTAGATGAACAGAAGGATATTAGCAATGACTTCGAAGTTGTTTCTAAGGGACCATTTGTAGCGTTTGGCATGAACGACTAAGTCATTCAAATTTAAAAAGTATGAAATTCATGGTTAGGTTGAATATGGTTCATGAAATTACTAAGATTGTTTCTCATGAAGGTGGATGTGAGGATTACATTCTTAGTAAGCATCACTAAGAAGTGTTAAAAAGGGAAATTCATGGAGGGAAAAGGCACAACTTGAGCTTATTCCTAATGTATTTTGCACAATGAATCAACCACCCTTAACTGGTGCTAGGTATGTTTTAACTTTTATTGATGAATTTTCCAAGTTTAATTGGGTTTATTTCTTGAAAAATAAGGACATGGTCTTTGAAAGATTTGAATATTTTAGGGCATTGGTTGATAAATAACATGGTAAACAAGTAAAATATTTGAAGTCTGATAATGGAGGAGAGTATGTGAGTAATGCATTTCAAGGATGCATATCACATAATGGTATCTCATGGAAAATATCAATACCTTATACTCCTCAACATAATGGTGTTGTTGAAAGGAAGAACATGAATTTGATTGAGACTGATAGATGTTTTCTTCAGGAGAAAGGAATTCCAACTATGTTTTGGATAGAAGTTGTTACTTGCTCAAATTAGCTCCTCGGTAGGGTTTTATGAGATTCCTCTTGAAAAATGGTATGGAAGGAAAACCTTAGTCATAAATATTACAACCTTTGAATTCATAGCATGGCCTCATATTTTGGATGACAAGTGGAGGACGTTAGACACCAAGATTCATTCTTTCATCATGGTATGCTAGTATGAGGAATCATAGTCCTACATATTATTTGATCATATCAAACAATAAGTAATTAGTCACAAGGATGTTATATTTGATGATGACCATACTTTTGATATTACTCTATTGTCATCTTCTTTATATATCATGAGACTTGACTAATTTGTAGTATGGATTTATGACTTAGCTAGTGCGGTCTCTAAAAAAATCAATGTGGAATCTAGTAGGTCTTTTGAATCAAAATATTTTCATTTCTGTGATGGGGAATCAACTAATAGTATGGTTGAGTTTGTTCCTAATGAGTGAATTTTTGAAGTAATATATGCCAGGGAGATTCAATATTTTAAATGGATAACTAAAATAATAAAACTTGTTGGGAGGGACATGAGTAGTGAAATTGTACAAGGAAGGCTCACAAACCAAAACAACAATTCAATGTTGCATTTATAGCATGCATGATGGATACCTATGACCCTGAAAACTATGGAGATGCACATGACATACCTAAATGAGACATTGCAATGGTTGAAGAATACAATTCCTCACTGAAGAATAATACTTGGAAATTGGTTCCTTGCCCACAAGGAAAGAGTGTGGTAAAATGAAAATGGGTATATAATACTACAAGTTCACTTTGGATAATGTTTTTTTCCAGGTTTGATTAGTAGAAAAGGGTTTTTATCAAGAAGGAGTTCACTAGAATGAGACATTTGCTCTTGTAACCAAGATGAATTGTATTTAAATCATTCTTTCTCTTACAACTAGTTTTCATTGGGAGGTACATCAAATGGTTGTGAGGAGTACCTTCTTACACGAGGATCTTGTTGAAGAGATCTATATGGAGTAGCCACCTAGTTTTGTGCAAAATCCTAATATTGTTTGTAGAGTGAAGAAATCTTTGTATGGATTGAAACAAGTGACTAGGGTAGGGTATACAAAGATTTATAAGTTCTTTCTCCATCTTGGTTTCAAGCTTTGTGAATCAAATAATAGTACGCATGTGCTACATATGAATGGTGTAGTTTTATTAATTATGTTGTATGTTGATGATTTTATTATAACTGGGAATGATGGTGATTCAATTCTTGGGTTAAAGGAACAATTGAAGGATACATTTGAGATGACAAGCTTAGGTCTAGTTCATTTCTCTCTTGGTATCCATGAAGTTATGAAATTGGATGATGTATCTTTATTTCTCAGATTAAGTATGTGTTGGATCTCTTAAAGAGGTTAGCATGGAATATTGTAAGCCATGTTCTACTCATTTTTAGTATGGAATTAAAATGACTAAGTATCTGATTCTCCAAAGGTTGATGATATGATGTACAAATAACTTGTTGTAAATATTATTTATTTAACTCATAGTAGATTTAATATTGTCTTTGCTATTATTTTGGTCTTCAGGTTCATGCAAGGTCCGAATGAGAGTCATACAAAAGTTGCAAATATGATTGTTCAATATATAAAAGGTACACATGATCTTGACATTAAGTATTTCAACAAATATTCAAAATAGTTGGTCTGATATATAAACTTTGATTGCACAGGTGATGGAGATGATCCAAAGTTCACTTCTAGGTATGTGTCTCATCTTGGGTCTTGTCCAATTATTTTGTCATGTAAGAATAAAAGGTTGTTTCATTATTAATTGTTGAAGTTGAATTTAGAGGAGCAGTGAATTCTAGAAGTGAAGCAAGGTGAGTTCACAACCAAATGGGTGTTCTTGGATTTCCTCTCCAAGAATATACTACAATGTATTATGACAATCAAAGTGTAATACAATTGTCATAGAACCCTATCATAACTCATAGAAAGATGAATCATTTAGAGCTTCATGCACACTATCTCATAAATTGGTACAAGAGAATGTGGTGTCCCTTGTCCACTATAGGATTGATGATCATATAGTTGATATATTTATGGATCCCTTGACAGAAGAAATGATTGATAAATTATGGACATTGTTGGGGCTTCAAGAAGCTAATATTACAAGGGCGATGTTTTTCCAATGCCACCACATAAATTCTCCAAGTTGTGTGTTATGAGGGGTGTTGGAAAGTGTAAACCCAATTTAAGCTAGATTAGTGTGTAGTGTGATCAACACAATGATGTGAAACTACGATGTTAAATTTGGCACACTATTAAGAAGCACACAAGAGTGCCCAACACATGGGTTGTTGCTACAATCTAGGGTTGACTAAGCACATGAAATGTCGATGTACTTAATCATTCTGGGACCATGTTAAGTGATCAAGTTGACCATATCAACCTTGATTGGGGGGGGGGGGGGGGAGGTTGGTTAGATATTCAAGCATAAATAAATGAGCACATGTAGTTAGTATTAATAAGATGAAGGATAATAATATGAGAAATATAGGTAATGAATACACATTGCATGTTATGTGCTTCATTGCTATAACAATGTTTATTGACATTGATGACTCCTAGCTTGAATTTGCTTGTTTGCATGCACTTGTGATTACTAACACTATGGATTTTCCCTCTAGTGCCCTCCATCATACAAAAAATGGCGGACATACTCAAAGTGTCTTAGATACACCTATATCAAAAATAGACTTGCATATCAAAATCCCATTCTTCATCTTTTTATACATTGCCAATGCGATACAAGTGATCAAGTCCTACATGCAGCTTCTTTGGTTTCACCAAAATATCAAAATTGTAGTCCTAGAATACCATGAGCCACCTACTTAGTCTTCTTGGTAATATCAACTTATTCTCAATGTAGTTCAATGCTCAAGGGTCCACATAAAAGGTGAATGTATATTCTAGTAGACAATGACAATTTTTTTGGAGCATGGAGATTATCCCCAATGATTGTCTCTCTATAGTTATGTGACTCCTTTCTACTAGTGCTAGGGTTTATTCTAGCAAAGTGCATTATATGATCAATTCTTTTCTCTCTAGGTTATTCCAAAATAACTATGATTAGAGTGCATGATGCACACACATAGGCATGAAAGATTTTGTTTCAGTATGAAAACCTTAAAATTGATGTGTACATATTTTTTATCTGGAGTGTCCCAAATCTTATCTAACACTCAATTGTACACTTAAATGTTGTGTGTTATATAACATTTCCATTAAAACTTGTGTACACACACCCTTTAACAATTTTTTTATAATAATTTATATGTCCCAAAAATTATTTAACCTTATTATTAAGAATCATATAACAAATTTGATTAATAAATAACATTACAATATAATCTTACAATCTACCTTAATTAATATTAAGGAAAACAAATACATAACATACATCTCTTTTTTTTTTAAAGTAAATTGGTCTATTACATATTAACCATTTTAAAAAAAAAAAACTAAAATTGCTTGTCACTTATCCCATACCACTAGATAGGAGGGTCACATGGGCTCATATTAACTTAATAACATTATTAAATAACAAATTAAAATTAAAATGCCCAAAATGAATTTGTGTTAAAATCCACGTAATAACAAAAACATGAAATAAAAATTAAAACGCCGAAAATGAATTTCTGTTAAAATCCATGTGCGTTACCCAAATCCTTTGAATGACTCTATTGTATATATTTAAAATGTAGAATTGCAAAGAAAATTCTTATAAGAGCAATTGTACTTAGAGAGAATGATAGTGTAGGAGTGTGAGAATGTGAGGGTGAGAGTCAGCCAAAACCATTTTTTCATCCTTTCCCAAATGGGATACAATTTCTCGGTGAACAGAAAATTTGTGCCTTTTTATTTATTTATTATAATTATTTAATTAATTTATTTTATCAATACATCATTTTAATAATAATAATAACTAGCATATTCTTAATCGGGGAAGGTAACGCCCAAAAAAATAGAAAAAAATAATATAGTTTTTTTCTTATTATTAGTATATTATTTCATGAGTAGCATTGTAATGGTGTATTAATTATGAGTAGAAAAATGATTTGTTGCAAGGTGTTTAGGTCAAAGTATGATTGATAGGTATTTGGTAGTAAATATTTGAAATTAAAATTATTTCATATCATGTATAGAAGTATGGACTAAGTCAAATAGTTCATGTATAGAAGTATGAGTACAACATAGAAGAATCTAGAAGGTATGCAACAAAGAAGATAAGCGTGCCTATTCTTGTTTTCGTAGTGAGACATAAGCAAGATCCTTCATTTTTTCATAGTGTTCTAAGGAGAAGGTTGGTGTTATTCACGTTCCTTCTATAGTAGTAGTGTGTGACATTGTTGTGAAGGTCAAACCTTGACGTTCAGTGTTTCCAATGTCAATGGTAGACCTTGTCAAGGTCATGCCTTGAGATTTATGGATAGTCAATGTCCAAGCCATCTTAAGGGGGATTTGTTTCTTGTTACTCCTTTGTATGGGTGGAATTGGTACATGCTTTGGTTGGGTTTGGTCCCATGGAGGGCCAATGTATTTATCAAATTACACAACAATATATGTTGGCAAATTTGGAGGGTTAGTTCCTCATGCATATACAACTTGCATGACTAATCCAAGAGCACCATTGACTAATCCTGCTTGGACCCATAAATTGCAGGATAACATAACTCGTTGACCTATACATAGCAAGATATGTTTTTCCAATTGATCATCATCATGATGGTGTGCATTTGAAGCTCCAAGTAATTTTGCAGCACTTCGTGTGATTGACTTATTCAATGATTTAAGCACGAACTTGTTATGGTTGTCGACAAGAATGTTCGTTGCAAATAGGTGGATTGAAGAATCAAACAATAGACGTTCTTCAATGGATAAGAATCTGTTAGTCCTAGATTGAAGGAGGTTCCAATCATCAATGGTTGGTGTAGCATTGTGAAGGTTGGCTAACAACTGGTGGAAGCGAGATTGGGTGACAGAGATGCCTTGTTGCCGGAATATTGTTTCCAACTTGACTATAGTGGTAAATGTTGTCCATAAGCTCCTGCCTGGAGTTTCTCTTGCATAAAGAGGTTTGTCCATTACTGGTGGTAATTGACCCAAGTCACCCACAAGAATTATTGAACAAGAACCAAATGAGTAGTGATTTTTTTTTTTTTTTTTTCTGAAAATGCCTCACGTAAGTGACTTTCAATTTGCACAAAAATTCTAGATCCTATGAAACTCCTCTCATCAATTAGAATGTAGTGAATATGTTTCATCTCTTCTTGGAACACTACAAGGGACTAACCATGTAAAGGCCTTATGTCCTTGATAGGAATCCTAAGTCATGCATGTATAGTGGTCACATGTATGTTAAATGTTGCAACTCCAGTAGGGGCAAGAAAACACCGAAGTGAATTGGGAGGTGGTGATGTTGTTTAAAGACTGTGGGTTTTGTGTTTGGGAGGATTTAAAACAATGTAACTATAGATAGTTAATGTTTAAAGTTTTGGACCGGTGATTTAGAACCCTATTCTTAGTACATCAAATGCATCTAATAAAGCCTATACAACCTTTGTGTGAAATTGAGTGAATCAACATATTTGGACCTACAACGAACAAACAAAACAAATTGATCATGAAAACAAATAAAGCAAACAAAGACATGAAACACCAAATAATAGTCCTAAAGCAGGGGAAAGGGAACGACAAAGTGAATAATGACGATACAATGTTTGAAGATAAGAAAAGTGTGTTGAATCAAATGATTAAGCATCAATGAAAAAACATTTGTTTGGTATGATTCATGATTAACAATTGTTGTATGGTTCACAAACAAAAAACCACATTCCCAAATAAATAGATGCATATGAAGAAGAAAAATTGAAGTTGCAAAGTGAAAATGAATTTAAAAAAAAAAGAACAAGTCTAGTCTGAAAAAGAAAGCATGAAGACAAATGTGGATATCACCATATTAAATGGTTTGATAAAATTAGGAAGTAATGACTAAATAGCTTTCTAATAACTAAATATCCATTATTGTTAGTGTATTTGATGCAAATACAACTTTATAACAAATCACTACATGTGGTGAAGTTTATATTTCATTGCATATGTTGAAGTCTATGTTTTATTGCATGACTATTGTTGAGGGAAAGTCAAACCAAGAACCAAACATTAACTATTTAAATAGACATAAGAAGCACAACTCAACCCTCTACTCAAGTACATGAAGAGATGGATGGGAAATGTTTTAAAGATATAGATATTCTAAACACTCATGGTAAGTAAATTAATATCCCTAGTTAGATACATACTAATGAGATTTGAACTTTAAACTCTCAACAATTATCTCATAGTGCTCCATAGTTTTTGAGAGATCCATCAACCCACACTTCCCACTTAATATTTTTTGTGCTTTATGATTTAAGAACAATCATTTTTACATGCCATCGCATGAAATGAAAAAAATTTAAAAAACTCGTTTGAATCTAGTTGAACAAAACTTGTACTTTGAAAGTACATATATGGATATGGCTAGAGGCAACATCCATGCATCCCATCCAAAAAATTTACGACATATGAAAAGGAAAAAGAATAAATGCACGAAGGAGGCTTTAAAAAAAACACTTACGTTTGGTAATACCGAGGATAAATAGCAATATGAAGAAGGGTAGAAAAATAAATAAATGAACCAAGGAGGCTTTAAAACCCCACTTACATTCGGTAGCACCGAGGAGAAATAACAATATGAAGAAGAGTAGGAAAGATATGAAGCTCCACATAGTGGCAGGAAACCCACTTGGAATGTCCATATGTTGTTGTTGGGAAGACAAACATAGTGCTTTATGTGTTCGATGCTCATAATAACTATACATATATTCCATTTCTATACTTTTTATGTACATTGATTCTCCCAAGGACACTATATTTAAACCAACAACAAATTGTATCTTCTCACTTGTTCTCTAAAGAAAACTTATATAACACTTTAACCTATACTAATAAGTAAAGTTCACATAATAAACCACATAATAATACATACATAGAGACATCCTCTATCACACTCGCTACATGTGACTAATAATAATGAACAGAGTATCTTCAAATACACATGTCAACATCCACATCATACCTAATCAAATCAAATGACCAATACCATAACTGATTCATGAGGACCTTGTTTAAGCATTATAAGCACCACATTTAAGTTTCACGCTTGTAATTATATGAGAACGAGAACGGATGACCATGCGGGATTAGACCTTTCGACCTGAGTTTAAGAGGCATCATTGAAATTAAGAATAATACTTTGGCAGAAAAAAAGTTTCACCATTAGCGACGATCAATGAGCACATGTAACAATTGAATATTCAACAAATCCCACAAGCAGTGCCAACTCCAAATCCCCTATTTATGGCAGAGTAGAGCTTCAAAAAATCAAAGAACCGATGCCAACTCCCCTATTTAGAGCAAAGAAAGAGCCCTTCTACGAATACGTCTTGAGATCAAATCGCCATGGCTCCATCAACTATTTTCTTTATGTTATTGTAATAATTACCATTATGGGTTTAGGGGCAACAATTGATGTCTTGAATGTCATGCATAGCAACACACACATGGCATAATTTATCAGAACTTCATGCAATATGAATCTGTATCCGCGGGTTTGTGTTTCGTCACTATCTTCCTACCGAGGGCCTCTGAAGCCCAAGCAAAGCGATCTTGTGAATGCAGTCGTGCATATGAGCCTCCTTGATTCCCACAACATGTATGTTTGGTTTGCGAGCCCAAAAACCAAAATATCTAAGATGAGTAAAAGAAAAAAGGAAATGTTAAAGGATAATATGGAGAATTTCAGAACCACCACATACCAGATTCACCAATCTTTGGAGGAGATGAAGCGCCACCTGAAATGAAACACCTTCAACACTCAGATGAACACTGCCCTTACACAACTTCCCTTACCAACGAGGAATCTGTATCAACGACTTCCAGGTGGCTAAATAAGAAACGATTATGTATAACTCCAAGCGAGAGCAGAGTGATTTTTACATTATGGTGTTTATATTTTTTATTGAAAAATAAATCAAATATGGTTAGATTATAAAATATCAACAATGGATATTTACCAATATCCAAAATGTGGATTAAGCGTTTCTATATTTTATATTTGACATAGAAGTTTCATTTGAATCGTGATTTCCAATGTTGAAGGCGCCGCTCTGCATCATCTCTCAATACGAGGAGGTTTCCATCACACGCAATCTTGCTATAAGAAAGTTTCATGTTTCCATTCCATTCCATCAATATTCCAACCTATTGTTCAATCCATTGCTCTCAAAATTTATTCAGACTCTTCCCCCAATTTCAGTCTGCAAATTCATTCGTTTTCTTCCTCTGTATTTAAATTCATTTATTTTCTTCCTCTGTATTTAACTTCATTCATTTTCTTCCTTTGTATTTAATTCATCAAGGTGTGAAGGAGGCACGGAGAATGGACGTAACCCTCATCTCGGCCTGCGATCTGAAGAAAACGAGCATGCTCTCCAAAACAAAGGCCTACGTAGTCGCATGGATCTCCACTGATCACAAAAACATGCAACGAACATCCATGGACAAGAACAATGACACCGATCCCACCTGGAACCACGCTATGAATTTTACTAAAGGAGTGGGTACATGAACTATGGATACTTTATACAAACTTGTACAACTAAATAAGGGCCAATTTGCATATGAAGAATTAAAATAAAATCAAAATATTATGGTTCACTTTTGCAAATCCCAAGTGCACTACAAATGCACCTATGCATCGTGCACACAAGGAGTGGGTGTGTGCACCTTGACTATCTAAAAAAAAATTGTACGACTAAAGTGTCAAGTTTTACATGGAGAAGAATTGAAATAAATTTTATTTTTCTTTAACTTGAATATCAAAATTGGACATAACTATACCTACTTAAAACCATAATTCCACTACACCAAAACCCTCCTTATAGGAAAATACCATTTTCTCAATATCCTAAAATTGCACAAGCTAAATTAAGAGAAAATAGAGCTACGCACTTTTGCATGCCATACCTAACTATAGTATTTATCAAATTAAATGTATAGTAAATTATTTACAAAAAGTTATTGTAAAACCTTACCTAACAAACATGTTTTCTTGGCTTTCCACCTTTACATGTAAAGTTTTCCATCGTTCTTCCAACTTTTGTATTTCCTTCCTTGGGAAACCGTAATATTTCTGAATCTATTTTCTCTCCTCCTTTGCCTCCTAAATCTTGCAAGTTACAACCGTTAATTGCACAAAGGATGACAAAATGGAATTATTCTTTACAAAATTGACATAGGAAAAAACTATACAACGTTCTTTCCAAAATTCATAACAAAGTGTTATGTATTATTCACTACATTCTATTGTATTTTAACTACTTTAAGAAAATGTATTTTGATTTAACTGTGTTGTAACTCAATCTACTAAAAAGAGAATTCCACTCTAAAACAAATTAAATATCATAAATGGATAGTAAATTGTTGACTAAAAGTTATTTGTAAAACTTTACCTAACAAATTTTTTCTAGGATTTCCACCCGAAAGTAAAGTTAACCAACATTATTCCAATGAATATTTCAACCAATTTCATCCATCCTTTTAGTGCGTGAGCGTAATGGCCCCATTTTGCTTCCAACTGGGGAGCAAAGAACCCTAGGTGATACCTTCCAACTACTGACTTCCAGGTTCGATTATTTGGTTCTGTCAATATCAATTAATAAGTTTATCTATGTAGGTAGGTCCCTTTCTTAACTCTTCAAACATTTGTTCCTACCTTGGAAGATCATAATATTTCTGGTTTTCTTTTCTCCCCTTCTCTAAGTTGTAAATCTCATGACTTACACACACAATAAAGATAACAAAATGAACTACCCTACTTACATAGAAAAAAATATGCAACTTCGTTTCAAAATACATAACAAAATGTCATGTAATATTGCAGTGTTTTTTAAAGTATAAATGCATTTAGAAACTTTTAAGTTCTCCCATACAATTTTTTCACATTTCATAGTAACATTTTCAAAAAAGATAAAATGTTAAGAACATATTTAAGTAAAAATATTAAGTTGTATGGCATAAACCATTAAATACGACTACACTTCAAGACATGATGCATAAGACATGTTGTTCAATTTTGGATTTTGATACTATAAACTTATTATGGTTTTTTATCCTTTATACTTTTTATCCTTTGTGGTTCACGACGTGAATCTCCCTACGTCCACAATAATCCCCCCCGAAATATGAAGAACATGGGAGGGTCAAGAATTTCGAGAATATTGGCTCATAGAAAGCATCATGTCACATAAACGAGACTCAAACCTAGGTGGAGACAAGAAAACTCCCCACCCCAACCAATTGAGATACAACCACTTGACTCTTTAGACTTATTATAGATAGTTGACACACATAAATTGTATTTATACAATTTCTTTTTAAATCCACAACACAAAGCCATACAACATTTATATGAATAAAAAAATTTACCAAAATCTTTGAATTTCTTGCCTCCACACTTTGAATTTCTTGCCCCCACATTATGAGGTAAATTTTCCATTAATTTCTGTTGATTCTCATGGGTTTCTAGGAATGCAGAGTCGGCGGGTGGTTCCATGAGTTTTTTCAATGGGAGAACAATAATGGTTCACTTCATTGTTGTTTGTTTGACATCAAGTTGGCCCTGAACGCATGACCTAGCAGATCCCACCTGTCTTTGTGCACCTGGATCAAGCATCTTTATCACTTTCAAGCATGCTCGCCACCCTCAAGAATTTCAACTTTCCACTCCCACTCTGGGTTATTACTCCCACCATCATTCCCTTCCATATGTTGACCGATGGGCTTGTCCCTTCCTCCATCTAACTTTGAAGAGCACCATTTCCTGCAATCCCTTCCTCCAAATCCTCATCGATTTACAACAATAGTTGCTCATCTCCAAAATATTTGCAACCCAAAACCCGATGATCAAAGTGATGGTAAATAAACTGAAAATAATGTGTATATCTCAAAACAGGGTAACATGAAAGTGAAGAGAACCGACCCGTAGAGGTAGTGTGCGATCTCATTCGTCGATAATGTACACATTGGATACAACTATTGGAAAAATTGGCCTCCAATAAATATATCGTCTGCATTAGCATCCCCTTGAATGAATTCCTCAAGCCCGCCACCATCACCGTGCAGTTCATCAGCTACTAGGTCTAAAAACCGTCTGAAAAAGCCAAGGGGCTTCTCAACCTCTCTGTGAAATTGGTTGAGAAGGTTGAGGTCAAGAAACAACAGCAGCTGCAGACAGTCAAAGGCTCATATGGTGCAGCCAAGGTGGAGCATGTGAATGTGTATCCAACAAGGTCATATGGGGAAACAAAGGTGGAGCCTGTGACTGCTTACCCAACCTACCCACCAGCCGGCTTATCCTCACATCTGCCACCAAATAACCAGTACCCTCCACGGTCGTATCCACCCTAGGCGGGAAATCCCTCGGTCCCGCCTTACTACTAGGGTTACTCTCCACCTCCCTACCAGGGTTACCCTCCAAACCAGGGCTACCCACCCTACCAGGTTTACCCATCCATTGTTCCTACAACGCAACAGCCTCCCAGGAAGAATAATAAACTCGGGATGGATTTGGGAGCATGCTTAATTGGCGGAGCTCTCGGTGGTCTGTTATTTGGAGATATTATCAACGATGCGAGATATTATCAGTGATGCAAATTATGATGGAGGGTTTGATGATGGCGATGACTTTGGTGGCGACTAATGGAGATGAATTTGTTGGTGACATGTCATGTATCCATAAGCTATGGAAAGACAATGAAAATGCGAGAGAGAACTCCCCCTAAAAGAACGCCTTCGATGTAATAATAATAAGAAGAATTATTATTATTAAATTTTATAAGAATCTTTTGACTTAAACATATTTCTCACATACTTTCTACTTATGTACTCAACTAATCAAAATGTACAAAACATTTTTATTTATAAAGACCATCAAATATGAAATAAGACAAACCTTTATGTATACACCATGGATTTAAGATACACAGGTACTTATTTTATTTTATTTTCAGATAAAAAAAACTTATATTAGTAAAATATAACAATTTTGTTACAAATACTGTCAAAATAGATCAAATCTACCAGGTCCTTTAGCACTAGAGACTAAAAATATATTCATCTTAAATATTACATCATCAAAACTGTAGCATTTAGAAATTTGCTCTGTAGGATATATCCTCCAAAAATGCTTATCCAATACTAAAAAAAAAAGAACAAATTATTTGCCTCTTCCTTTTTACTTTATTAGTTGATTTCCATTCTTTCAAAAAAAATTGAATCTCCTTTAGCACCCCCTGCATAGTAAATACCATCCTCATCAAGTAGGAATGTTGATTTTGGTAGCTGATCAACTTCATGATTGTAATCTCTGGAAATATGTTTAGCTTTTAGTTGTATAAATCTCCTGCTCAACACTCTAATTCTTGTCATCCAAGACATAAGTGAGACCACCTGTCAGTCATTTTCATTAGAAAACTACTCTATAATAACCTTTGAATCACCAACCAATTGTAACATTGTTATCTTTTTGTAACAAGAAAAATAAAGTAAACACCACAAAGCTAAAAGTTCACCTCTGGTATTAGTACCACTGCCACAATTCATTTTAAGCCTGGAAGTTCCCAACTCTGGGCATTTTAACACTGCTCCAGCCCCACACTTTATACCCCTCTCTTGTGAGACACCATCAAAGAATCCCACATCCAAGTCCCATTCTAGTAAAGGTGGTCGATCTATCCTACTAACCTTATAAAAGTTAGTTACTTTTGTATCACCCAAATCGTGTAATATATTGTTACACACTTTAACTCTATTTATTAGACGATCTTCAAAAATAGCCAAATTTATGTGTTTCCACACCTCCCAACATATGTAACCAGATAATTATTTATAGTTCTCCCTCTTCTTTATCCAGTTTTCAATACAATCAACAACCTTCTCTCCTTCCCAATCACTCTCAATTTTTAATTCCTTTAATAATGTAGACCAAATATTTTAAGTGAAGGTACTTTCCACAAAAAAAATGTTTCAAATTCTCCTCATGTAACCCACATAAAACACATCTGCTTGGCCCTAAAAAACCTATTTTGTATAAGTTCTCCCAAGTAAGTATTTTCTGTTCAAGTAATAGCCACATAAAGATTTTTATTTTTAAAGGTAACTTCCATCTCCAAAGATCACTATACCATAAAAATGGTTCAACTACTACTATCTCCTCCAACTGGACTTCATATGCTAGTTTTGTTGTTACTTGACAACCTTTAGTATCCCAAGACCTCTTAGTAAATATTTTTCATTGTTCAACTTAAATCATGAACCCACTAAACCTTTGACATAGTTATTCCATTCTTCTACTTATTCTCCTTCCAAACCTAGATCCCCAGCCTTTTTCCATCTTGGTTGCCTTGTGTTCACCAAATCCTAAAACCCTGCTTGGGAAAGGAATTCAATTCCTTGAGCCTTTAAAACTAGAATAATATTCCTTGATAACTTAAAATAAGTGTGTGATCCAACAATAGGATCAACACCAATTCTGATGTCTCTCCCATTACCATGTTTCCAAACCAACCAGTAAGATATTATGGATATGGATGAGGTAAGAGCTCTCCAAATATTAGATATGCCAAACCAACTTTTCCTTCCTTCCCTAAACCATTCCACCATAGATTTCTTCCTAAGATACTTTTTAAGTATCACCTCATTCCAAAGACCACGAACCATAAGACACCTCCATACACTTTTTGCTACTAATGCTTTCCCAAAGGTAAAGATATTTTTAATACCCCACCCACCTAACAATTTAGGTTTAGAAATTTTATTCCAACTTATCAGGTGTATCCCTTCTTTTATCTTTTTCCCAGTCCACAAGAAACTAAACATCCTTCTTATGATAGTATTTAATATACCTTTTGGTATTTTAGCTAAAGACAACCAATAAACATGGATACTTTCAAGTATAGTTTTGACTAGAGTTACCCTTCCCCTTAAAATTAACCATCTATGCCTCTAGTTTGCAATCCTTTTTTCAAAAAAATTCACCAGCCAATGCCAATCCAATTTAATATAGCAATTAGGTTTCAGAAAACACCCAAGATACTTAAAACCATCATCCACTGATTTTACTTCAAAGGGAAAGATCAAATTCAGCAACACTAAATCCTCTTTTGCCCATCGAGATTCAAGAAATAAGAATTTCTATGGACTGAATTCCATACCTGTTGCTTTGCAGAATAGTGCTAGAATATCCTTAAAGACTTCCCACTCAACAATATTACCATTTCCAAACAAAATAACATCATCTACAAACATCAAATGAGTAATAAATATCCCTCTTGCCACATATATTACTTCTATTTTCTTAACCCTTCAACAATAAGGAGAAACAATAAGGGAGATAGA
The DNA here is from genome assembly GCA_000966675.3 of Picea glauca. Classification (NCBI taxonomy): domain Eukaryota; kingdom Viridiplantae; phylum Streptophyta; class Pinopsida; order Pinales; family Pinaceae; genus Picea; species Picea glauca. The sequence continues at coordinate 335,803 of JZKD02S1673656.1, read as the reverse complement.
GGACACCCTTGCCTTAATCCCCTTGTACTTTTAAAGAAAGTAGTAGGCTTACCATTTATCAGGACAACATAATTTGTTGAGGTCACACAACCCATGATCCAATCAATTGCTTCTATACTCATACCCACCTGTAACAACACCGGTCTTAAGAATCCCCAATCCACTCTGTCATAAGCCTTTATCAAATCAAGCTTTAACAACAGAGCTTTAAGATTTTTAACCTTTATTCTATGTAAATCTTCCTGCACTATTCCAATTGCATCCGTAATTTACCGTCCCTTAAGGAAACCAAATTGTTCCTTTGAGATCCCATAAGACAAGGTGGATTTAATTATTTTGGCTATGATTTTAGTAATAATCTTATAAACCATATTACATAATGCTATAGGTCTAAAATTTCCAAAAGAACCAAGATTCTCACTCTTTGGAATAAGAGAAAAAAAAGTAGCATTCAGATCTCCAGAAACCCTACCTTTCTTCCCGGACTCTTCCACCATATCCAAAATATCAACCCCCACTTAATCATAAAAAGCCAAAAGAAATTCCACAGTCCAGCCATTCGGTCCATGAATTTTTGATTCTTTAAAACCTTTAAGAGTTGACAGGATTTCATCTGCTAAAACTGGCTCAAACAATCTAAGATTGTCTTCCTCTGAAAACATCCTTGGATAATTCTTTAAAACTTTTAGTTGATCAGATATGGCCAGGTTAGGTTGTGCCTTGTACAAGTTCTGGAAAAACTCAACTGCTTCTAATTGTAACTCTTGATTACTAGAAATCACATGACCCTCCTCCTTAGTAATCCCCCAAATAGTGTTGGTATGTTTCCTGGAATTCGCATACGCATGAAAGAACTTAGTATTCAAATCCCTTGAGGCCAACCAATTAATTCTACTTTTTTGCCTCCACGTTTCCTCTTCCTGTCTCAAAAGTAACAATTTCCTCTATTCTTTTTCTGCTATTAACACTTTATCCTCCTCCTTCTCAAATCCTCCACGATGATTAAAATAAAATGAATCCATCTCACCTTCAATTTTAACCATTTCTTCCTTTGCTTCACTCTTTTTCTTTTTCTCCCAGTTATACACCAATGCCTTAAGTAACTTTAGATTTTTTACCAGTGTTTCCATCGGGTCTAGAGTCTTCGCTCCTAGTAGTCCGTCCCAGTTAGAATAAAAAAACTCATCAAACTCTGGATCTTCCAACCAGATTGAATTGAATTTGAATGGATAACTGAATTTTCTATTATCCAATTCTAAATGGAGGACCATCGACATGTGATCAGAATTTTTTAAGTTGCAAACCATATATCTATATCTCAATCTCGATTGCACAAGATCCTCTAATATCAAATAACGATCCAGACGCTTAGCTATGTACTCCTGTCCTCCTCTACCATTTCTCTAGGTGGGAAGTATTTTAAGAGGCTCAACATCCACCAACTCTTCTTCTTGTATCAACTGACTAAAATATAATTGTAATCAATATGCTCTAGCATGGACTCCCCACACTTCCCTACAAGAAGTAGTGAAATTAAGATCACCCCCCACGGCTAGATTTTGTTCCTTAAGAATATCGTCTCTTTTAATAACTTCCCAGAAAACCTCTATGTCAGAATACAGACCATAACAATTGATCACCTTCATTATTCTATCCATATCTTTAGCTATACCTTCCATCATAATCCTTGCAGGAATCAATAAAGAAAAGAAATCAACTTTCCTTGGATTCCAAGCTGATAATAACCCCTGTGAGAGTCTTGAGGAGTCCACCCCACAAAAAAGCCAATGAGGGAGTAATTTAGCAAAGACTTCTCTAGCTTTTTTTTCACAGACCATTGTTTCTTGTATAAGTAGCACATTTGGTTTAATTAATTCTAAAAATATTTTTAGGGCTAAGAAATTGGAGCTGCCCCCACCCCTTTGACATTTAATGATGCCACAATCATTTCTTAACTCTTGCAAGGGATTTTTGTGCTCTAAGTGCCCTCAGACCAACAACCATAGTAGAACATATACTTTCACCTAACGCCTTCTCACACCCATTCTTTCTCGCACTTCTAGTCTGTAGTGGAGAAAAGTACTTCTCCAATCCCCCATGTACTGCTCCTTTCACCATTAAATCCTCTCCCTTCGAGCTGACAGTATTCAAGTCCCTTGCACTCTGGGTAAAATTCTTCTTTTCAATTAACAAAGGAATGGAATCCCCCCACCGCAAAAATCGGTAGAGGATACTTAGAGAGAATATCCCTATAGGACATAATTATATTAACAATAGTTTCATCAATCTCTGAAAGTGTGGACTGTACATCCTGCCCAGTAAAACTCAGTCCCCTCACAGACTCCTCATCATCCTATAAATCCAAAGTGGAATTCTTTTCTCTTTCCTTTGAACATTTTGAAGAAGGATCAACAGATAAACGACCTGGAACAAGGTTCCTGACCGTACCTCCTATAATCCCTATGGACCCTCTCTTGACCCCCACAACCTCAGAGTCAATTCCCGAACTACCACTACCGACATCAATGTCACACCGAGGCACCCTCCTCTGAGCTGCCCTAACTTCCCCACCAATCGGGAAAATGTCCATCGAACCCTCCTCCATCGAAAAATAATTTCTACCAGAAAAAATAGTATCCCCCCTCTTCCCCAGATCCTCCAAGACCTCCTCCAAAACAGACCCAAACACAACTCGCCCAACCTCTGAGCTCAAAGCTATCTTACCTCCCCTTTGCCTCCCAAAACCCGTCGAAACTCTTTTAGGATCCAAACGAGATCCCACCTCTCCCTCCTTACTAACTACCTCCAAGGGATCATCAATAAACGAGATTAACACATAACCACTCCCCTCAAATGGAGTATTGGTCGGCTTAGTGGATTCCACCCCACAAATCTTCAAATCCCCCTCATCATTAAAAAAATAAAAAGGAATTAAAATTTTGGTGAGCTTGATTAAACTTACCAGTCGCCAAATTGCAATCGTCGGCCAATGCTGACTTGTTCACACTCCAATCCTCTAAGGACAAATTTAGTTCATTTGCTGCCAGTTTTCCATACACATCAGATCCACTGACTCCCGCTTTCTTGCTAACCGCACTACACTATCTCTTCAAGTGACCTGTCTTTTTACACTCAAAGCATCTGCACGCCACACCCAAATAATCTAGTCTTTGCTGAAACACTGAACCATACCAACTTATTTCAATCTTCACCAGAATCCCTTCAAAAAGATCAATCTCTATTAACAGTTTACCCATTCGTCTATCAGATCCATCCAATGTTTTAGGGTCTGCGTATAAAAATCTCCCTATCACATTCCCAACCTCCATAAACGCCTCCAAATTCCATAATGAAAGCGGACAACCAGGCATGAGGACCCACAGATGTCTGTATCTAATAACCTCTCTTTCCAGATTGAACGAATAGTGACAGTGATTGAGCATTAGACTGTCATTCTTGACAACCCATACCTGGTTCATAATTACCGACGCATCCTCCCGGTACTTATTTATAAAGATCATTAAATAAGATAAACTTGTATTTATACATCATGATTCTAAGATGTATTAAAGTGTAAACATGTTATGATTTGGATTTTTTAAAACATTTTTTTTATAATTCTTGTTCAAAATTCGATTTAAAAATGAGAAGAATTCCTCAAATTACATGTACTATCAATTGTTGAGATTGCATAATTCTAGTGCAATAGGGGTTTTTGAGGGGGTTGAATCCATTTATGCATTCAAAAATGCAATTTCAGCAATAAAAATTTATAATTTAACTACCAAATTTAAGTAATAATTATAAAAAAAATTCCAAATTATATCATGTTTAAACTTCTTCCATCAATATTAACATTTTTTTTTTACTCAAGGGCATCTAAGCCGTCAAAATCACTCAGGGACCGCACCCGGCCTGAGCCACACCAACCCTTAACATGGCTGGATTTTTTGTCCCCACAGATTTCGAACTAGTGACTTAACATCACAAAGTGCCTTAACATTACACTCCGTCACCGAATGTCCTACACCTCAGGGACAATATTATACATTTATTATTATCACCTAAACTATTTTAAAAAATATGTTTTCCAAATATTCACATAACTCCGATTTCAATAATTAACATAGATAGTCACCTATATCCATGTTATAAAGCTAAAATTATAAAACGAGTACATAACTATATTAAATTATAAAACGAGTACATAATTTTTTTATTCTTACTATTTTATTAAATTAAAATAGAATTAAAATAATACTTATATTAATTTGGTAACCTAAAGGAGCATTGTGGTATGCACATTTCTTACTATTTTATTAAAAATAAAATAAAACAAAAATACTACCTATATTATTGTATATTATTAAAGGTTCACTAGAGGGGGCATTTAAGAAAACTATAAATATATGCCTAATATAATTGTGGTTTATGTTACATCATTTTATACCTTTAATATGCCAACATTTTATCAAAGTTTGTTGGACTGCTTTTTTTTTAATAAAATTGATGTGATTTTTTAATTGTGTTTTTCTTTATAGTTGATTATTATTTAATTTATAATATATGAATTATTTAATTTATTGGGTATAATTGATTAGATAAACTAGTATAGTATTAGAAATTTCATATTAATAATATATTATAATTTGAAAGATTGGTGTACCAAATAGTTGGGTGATTAAAGTTGATTATGTTGATCTAAGTTTTTGATGATGGAATTTGACTAAGTTAATATACATCCAAACAAATTTGATCCAAGGATGAATGGAGCGATTATCCTCATTCACCACGTATGAGGTTAACTATTAAAAACTATCTTTATTAATGTAAATTTTATAATTTAATTTTTTATAAATATGTATAATTTGTATTTCTAAATGTTTCCTTATTCAAATTTAAATGATTAGATAGTTTAAAGTGTGAATCTTGTACATTAAGATATTGATGTTCATAATCATCTCTTTACACAAATTTATTTAAATTTAAATTATTTTTTTTGTCCAATTACAATACTTAAGGAACATGACAAGCGAAAGCAAGAAACTCAAAGATTCAACAGAGGAAGAAATCGAAAATGCATATTAACAACATCTATAATTATATATTTGTGGTCATTTAATCATTGTATGGTTTATTATTTAATGATTATATGTTGATGTGCACTTTATTCATTACTTAAGTTATTTCACATCAATACATTTTTATATAATATATATGTTAATGGTTTAATATTATTATATAGCCTGAGTGGGCCTAATGGTTAAGAATATGTGTTTCCTCATAAGAGGTCACAAGTTCAAATTCAGAGGGGGGTAGGGTATGTATACCTCCGTCGACTTTACCAGTCAGGGGGGTCTCATACACCAATTTGGTGTCTGGCTTGGCCGTGACCTTAAAAATAGATTATTATTATTATAATCCATTAACTTAATTTTCACCACACATTCAATATACTTCCACACTCCATAATTGTAATTTATGTTTTTTCTACATCAATTGGTGTTCACGTTCTTATCATGACCATCTTGATTATTTAGCCCAATGTAACTACAACCATGCAATTCAACTGTTATTTCATATATTAAAGAGAAACATGCAACTCAATTGTTATTCCATAGATTGAAGATAAACATGCAATTATAATTGTAATCCTACCCATAGTTTTATTGTTGGTATTTAAGTTCAAACACTGTGATTTACCAACTTCATTTTCATATGCAAACTTTTTGTTAAGTTTGACAAATTGGATAATAACTTAGATGTTAAGTTTGATATAATGGATGATAGTTTGGATGACCATTTAGACATTGTATGATTACTAACAACATTAGGTTGAGCCTTCTTTCTATAAAACCCTCTATTACCCTAACATGAAAAAAAGAAGATAAGAAATGATAACTCCATTAGTTCTTCTACTCTTGATGCAAGTGTTGTATTATTCACCACACATTCAATATACTTCCACACTCCATCATTGTAATCTAAGATTTTTCTAAGCCAATTGTCGTTTATGATGGTAATGTATGTTAAGTTGTTCTTATCATGACCATCTTGATTCATTAGCCCAATGCGAGCACAACCATGCAACTCAACCATTGTTCCATAGATTGAAGAGAAACATGTAATTGCAAGTATAATCTTACCCATAGTTTCATCATTGGTATTTAAACTCAAACATTGTGATTTACCAACTTCATTTTTCATGTACGCACTTTTTGTTAAATTTGACAGATTGAATGTTAAGTTTGACAAAATCAATGATAGTTTGGATGACTATTTGGACATTGTATGATTGATAACAATATTAGGTTGTTCATTCTACTCGTAGAACCCTTTATTACTTTAATATGAAAAAAATTGTGTAATGATAACTCCATTGATTCTTCTACCCTTATGCAAGTGTTCTATTATTCATAATAAATGAAACATTTTAAAAATAATTTGGGGGATTTAAAATCAATTTGTAGACCTATTTGAAGAGTTGTGTATTAAAATATTTCTAGAACACCTATTTAGTATGGATAGGGATTATTTGGTGGAATGATCTCTTCAAAGTAAATACTATACAATAATAATTTTTTGTTTAAGAGGGTAATTGCTACTAATTCATTAGATGAGCAATTGAGTATACTTCATACATATTTTGAACCTTACAACTTGACTCATGTAAATATTAAGTTTGCAATCATGAATTTGTCCTTGATTTTCAAAGATTGATGAGAACGCATAATCAATAATTTTATGAATATGATAAGTCCATAATAGTGGAAAACTTTGTACAAACAATACATGAAATTTATATCCACCAAAGTATAAGAAGATCAATATCTGAAATAGAAACAACTATTGTAAAACTATAATTAAATAATCAATGATTATATAAAAAATGTATGTACATCCAAAACGTAATAAAACAAAAAAAAAAAAAAAAAATAGCAACCTTATTTTCAAGTAATATAATTGATTACACCAAATATCAAATTAAAATTAAAATTATAAATATATATAGAGATGCACTTAATAAAACATAAAAAAAAAACAACCTTATTTTCAAGTACTATAATTGATTACACAAAATATCAAATTAAAATTATGATTATAAACTCATATGGAGATGTACATAGCTTCATAAGTAGAAATACAAGATCAAAAATCATTTTCACTTTTTTTGTGACCATCACAACTAACATTACAATGACAAGAATTATGATGAATGATCGAACAATAATTTAGATGACATTATATAACTTAGTAAACAATTTTCCCCATTAAAAGAAGCCAATACCTATGTAACTTAAAAAAACAATTTTCCCACATTTTAAAAAGGCCAATAAAATGCCACAAGCAAACAATTTTTCCAATTAAAAAAATCCAATACTTGTGTAACTTAATAAACAATTTTTCCACATTTAAAAAAAAATCCAATCAAATACTACATATAGAAGAAATACCAAAACACTAATGACTGCTGATGTGACTACACACACAAGACAAAATCACCCAACAAAGATGGGTTTCATATGCACAATGATATCATGGTACCAACACAAAAATCCCCTTATGTATTTTCTTTTTACCAATGTAAGAGTCCCAAATCACTCATTTTGATCAAAACCACATTTTTTGCAGGTGAGAAAAAACACTGTTTTTGCAATCTCAATGTGTAAATCCCAGGTCCCATAGACATAGATATAAACAAAGAGAAAAAGACATCTCTGCAATTTGTAAGTGTGGGTCACAAGGCAACCTCTTTATTTCATGATCATTGATCGGTGAGAATAATATCATTATAATATAGACATAGTCAAACTTCTCCAATTCACTATCATGCCCCACCTACAAACCTAGAATATTGATTGGTTGAACAAAGGAAAACTATCGTGTGTCACAAACCAATATGGGCTCTAGCACATGATTAACTCGTTCTTAAATGGAGTACTCTATGATATTGTGCCACTAGACATTTTATAATGTAATGGTTTGGAGCGACATTGCTTAAAATTTTGAATTAAATTAAATTTTATATTACAAATTAATTTGTAGTGGAAGGAAATAATGTAAATGCACATTGATTCTTTCCATTCTAACCCACACTCATATAATTTACAAAAAATCCAGCTTATAATTCAAAATTTTAGGCAGTTTCGCTCCAAACCATTACATTATAAAATGTCTAGTGACACTCTATCAAAGAGTACCCCAATTATATATATAGATAGTATTTAAAAAAACAAAAAAATTATAATATAATATTATGAACTATCTAATAATGATATAGTATGAAAATATTACGAAAATATCGTTTTTATTTAAATAAATAAATAAATATAATTTTTTTTTTCTAAAATAATATTTTATTAAAATAATGTCGAAATAATTTTTTTTATAAATAACTTAGAAATAAAATTATTAATTTATTATATTATTTAAACATATATTGTTTATAAATTATATATGACTTTCATTTGAAATGAATTATTGTATAATTTGTTATTTATTTTGGTATTTTTGGGTTAAAAATTTGGAGGAATTGGCTTGCACAACCCATTATAAAGGTAGGTCTCAATTGTGATTTGGGGTCTGGAAACTTCAAAAGCAAGTTTAAGGCATAAGACGCCACTTTGGGGGGTCAAAACTATAGCCCCTCAACGTTGTTATACACATCAAAAGCTTTCCAACTATGTGAAAATCACCTCAATCAGAAGTTGTATGCAGACGTTATGCTTCCCGCAAGTTGACCACCATGGCATTGAGTGGATGTCATGTCGGCCCCCACTACTCACACATGTGGGGCTACTAACATGTGGAGTTTCAAGAAGATTCTGGATAGTGTTGATATCGTTCCATAGTTTGGCAGAGCATCTAGGAGTGGTATATTGAAGTATAATAGAGGAGGTGTGAGATTATGTAATACTCATTCAAGCCACAATGTCCATGGAAACTCCTTAGTGAGTGTCCCTTTCTTTGTACTTGCATTTCTTAACTAAGAAAAAGAGAGCAGAGCATAAGTCTCACTTTCAAGCTAAGTTTCCTCCCCTATTTGATTTCCCAAATCACATCTTATATTCATATATATAATGTGTTTATTTACTTATTGCTTCATTTCAATTTCAATTATTTACATAAATTTGAACACTAAACTAATTATAATAAATATAAAATAACCAAATCAATAACAAAATATTTCAATAAATCATAAAATCTATTATAATAAATTATTCCAATAAAATATTTACAACAATTTATATATAAATTTAAAATTTTATGTTCTTTTCCTAATATATAACTTAAATTAGAAGTAAATAAAATATTTACAACAATTTATATATATAAACTTAAATTTTATTTTCTTTTCCTAATATATAACTTAAATTAGAAGTGAATAAAATTGTTGCTTTGCATATTTTTACATTTTAACATAATTAAATTGGCTTATGTATAAGTTACTAATTCATTCTCAATCATTAAAACATATAAACAACTATATGATAAAATTATATATGACAACCTTTTCTTAAATATAAACTTTTAAGTTAACAAAATTGTTTACTTTGCATAGTTTAAATTGTTTATTTTGCATAGTTTTAAATTGTTTACTTTGCATAGTTTTAAATTTTCCTATGATGTGGTTATTTGAATAAAAGTTGATTGCTTGAAGTTTATTATAACTATTTTAAATTTGATTTTCATTTTAATTTAATTTTAAAAAATGGATTTGAAAAGTAAATAAATGAAAAAAAATAAAAAAAATTAACTTAAGTAATGTATAATTATATTAATTTTTAAAGTGGGAATAGATTTTGATGATAAGGTCTACAATAACAAGTATATAGTTCGTATTTTACTTAACTGTGCCACCACTTCCAAAATCCCTTTAGCCCATGACATGAAATGAAGCTACTAAAACTTTTATTGCTGTTGTCGATGCCCATTGTGATCCTTTGTCACCTTTCCTTTCATCATGTTGGTTGACCCTTAATGATTATCACCATGGTCTCTTATCCCTCTAATTCAATCTCCTTAATGGCCACTTCCTCAAGTATTGCCCCATTGGTACCATCATCCGGCATGGTTCTCGACAACTAATAGTGTGAAAAGGAAAGTAGACTTAAGCTCTTGGCTAAGCAACAACTTTAAGGACATCGACCTAGCCCTCTCATCTCAATTTTCCATCCCTATCACCCACTATGCTTAGGCACTCCTTAAAAAACATGGTATTAACAATAAACTTGGTGGTAAACTCACTTTCCCTAAGAGTTTGAGCATCAACTATATCCATCGCAATGATCAAAGACACATACAAGTAGTCAAATTTCTTGAAAAGAATGCACTAGTGTATAGTTCCAATCACCTTTGGCTAAAACTCATCAACCTACATCAATGGAACTCCAAAACATGGAAGCCATAAATCAAAGAAGAAGCTAAAGGGTTCTCTTTTGTGGAATTTGATCTCATTGAATATAGAGATTGAATCCTCAACTCTAGCCCTTGGTTTTGGGTGAGGTTGTGAACTCCAACATTGATTTGATAGTAGGGACACTCTCCATAGATCTAATCAAGGAAAAAATGGATAACCTCCCCTTGCACTTTTGGGGTTTGATTCATTAAAGACAACAATAAATACTCTAGGAAAATTTCATTTTAAAAGTGTTGAAACTCATAAACAAAAGAACATCACTACCTTTACACGCATTTGTGTGGACATGGATTCAATAAATCATTCCAAGTAGAAATAAAGTGTGTAGTTGAAGACTACTCTTGGACCTAGTCCCTTGACTATGAGAAGGTTGTATTCAATTGTAGAGCTTTCTTTGAAACATGGCACATTTCATCTCACTATACCAAGGACACGAAAAAAATAAAATAAATAAATAAACAAATAAATAAAAATAAATAAATAAAATAAAATAAAAAAATTAAAGGAAACTCACCTAGTGGGAAGGGGAAACAAAATACCACCATTTAATCAGTAAGGAAGTAGTATCACCCATCAATAAGGCTCCACCCCCCTCCCCCCCGCCCTCTCCTTGTAAAGCCTCATAAGTGCCCTAAAGTGTCTCCAACCCACTGAGAGAATCCACTAAGAGAAACCCCATTACCACCCCTCAATGTTGTGACCATAAGAAGGGCCCTAGCCAAACCTTGCATTGCCCACTAAGATCAATTATCTCTCTTCCCTGCCTCCTCATAAGGGTTAGGCGAGCTAGGAAGATTTGGTAGAGAATGAAGAGGAGGCCATGGAAGTGTCCAATGTTTAACACGTCCTTTCGATTGAAGAAGAGCAAAGTATCACATATTTGTAAGAAGAGGAGATATTAAAACTAGTTACACCTTATTAGGATTAAACAAAGGAATGGATTGTCATCTCTAAGAAGAAAAAATGCAAACAAACTTAGCAATCAAAGCCCTACATAAGAATCAATTTTAATTATGTATTGTTTCTACATACATTTGTGTTCTTAGTTTGTCTAAATCAACTCTTGTAAATCATGATTCGAAAGAATTTCTAGTATAAAAGTAAGAACCATGTCATGGGACTCTTGCATTGTTAATAGTGTTGGGAGATCCCCTTAATTGGTCTACTCTTTCATAGATCTTTGTGAGGATAGGTGCTATATACAATCCAATATGAGGGAGATGTGTAATTCCTTCCATGCTCAACATAGAGATGACACGCGGCATTTAAAAAATATTAATAACAAAAAAATATTTCAATGTCCACCTTAACTAAAATATTTTTATATCAACTTTGTGTGTGTGTAGTATTTGAAAGTAAAAAACATCTTATTCTACTAATAAGCGCTTTCTACATCCTAAAATGAGGGAGATGTGTAATTCATCCAGTACTTAAGATGGAGTTATGTGGATTTAAAAAAAAATATTAATAAGAAAAAAACTATTTGAATGTTACCATAAATAAAATATTTCAATATCCAACTTAAATTATATATATATATATATATATATAATGCATGAAGAGGAATCAAGTTCTTTAAGATGACAATTTTTTATATTAAAAAAACTTGAAAAAATATTTACATCTAAAGGATTTATCTTTTTTTATTACTAATAAATTTATAATTAAAATAAATTTACACGATGATAAAATTTAATCATTTCAAATTAAAAAATATATTAATAATTTAATATGATTGGATTATTCAAAAGATGAGTTGACTCTAACTTCCCTAGATATGATTCTCATCCCTCTTCGACCGAAAAATGGATATTTACTCTAAAAACAATGAAACATAAGTTTGGAAGATCTTTTGATTTTGTCTTAACCCTCCACTACTTAAACCATTACAATACACGAATTATGTATGCCAAACCTTTATCAAATTTGTTTTCAAATTCTTCAAAATTGTTTTTCATAGGCTCGCGATGTCATGTCATTTTATTTTTCATATGCTTGAGATCTCACGTTTTTTCTCTACAAAAATATTGAAATCATAAATGATGGATAACATGACTTAATTAATGTAAAGGCTTATGAATTTATACTTTGCGACATGTATAAGGTCTAAAATGCAATTATTTCATAATATTATAGGTAACATAACTGGGTTTCAAAGACGTGAAACTATGCCACATGGAGGATTTTTATTGGTGACGTGCACATCTCCAAGCCTATACATCATATCTGCCCAACGAACTATCCTGGTCTCCCTATGACTAGGTGGGTCAAGTGTGATGCATGGGTGCATCGAAGGGAGTCTCTAACATAAAAATAATCAAAGAATGCTTCCATATTCAAAGTTCTTCTATCTCCCCATTCTACGATATGTTGATAAGGATCTTATGTTTGTTAGAAGCTCTGTGCACTAGTCAAATTTTGGGTCTCAAGCACTTTACCCCATAGAACATTTGTGGGTGTGATTCTTAGTCTAATGTTGTGGAGTCAGCCTTCCAAACAATAGTGCAATATGTTGATAAGGATCTTATGTTTGTTAGAAGTTCTGTGCACTAGTCAAATTTTGGGTTTCAAGCACTTTACCCTATAGAACATTTGTGGGTGTGATTCTTAGTGTAATGTTGTGGAGTCAGCCTTCCAAACAATAGTAAGGATTTTTATCCTATTGATAGGGACTTGAGAGCTCATTTTCAAGGTTCCTATGAAATAATAAGTGTCAACATACTCTTTTGTAGTCATGGCACCACCGCCATGTCCTCCTCCTTTCAAGTTCACTTGCATTACTTGCAGGGACAAAGTTGTAAGGAAGTATATGTCCTAAACTTCAAACTTGAAGATATCATCATTCGTGACAAAGGCATGTTGGTCGGGTTCTTAGTACCCTACAAGAGTTTTCAATAGTTGTTTCTAGGCACACATATTTGGGATTATGAAAATTTTAAGTAAGCCACAATCCTAGAGGGCATCCATGGTCTCCATATAGTAAGGTTATGTATGTCCTTGTGCTTATGTTCCCTCTAGACAATATCCATATGCAAGTTTCATGTAGAAATTTTGAAGTTAGAGGAATTTTTTCCGCCTTTCTTGGGTTGTACGCACCTTTTGTGAAGGACAATTCTGCACACACACACCTTTCTTTCACAAGAGGTGTGTGTAGGTATTTCGACATGCACCCCATGTGAAGGAAAGGCATGGGTCGCGCCTTTCCCTCACTCATGGGGTTCCCAGAGATGAAAAAATGGAAAAAAAGTCATATTTGAATGGATGAAAATGAAGAGGAGGGAGAGAGGAGTTACCTGGAGATGATAAAATTGAAAACCGGTAGTTAAATCTTCTGCAATCTCCGTATAAAGTTCACGGGTGTTTTTGAGCGAAAAACAAGGTTATGGTAAAAATTCCAAATGACATGCAAAGGTCATTTTTCACTTATCTATTAGAGTTTTTACCCAATTTCCTATAGTTTGGAATACCTCTTGTTCATTTTTATGAGTTGATTCTGTCAAAACTAATGCCTAACATTGTTTGTTCAAGATTGTCTTAGTGTTTTTACAAGTGTGAAGAAGTTCTTAGGGATATTGGTGGTGTTTTTACGTCATCTTGGTCCAATTTGATCTACACTAATAGTTAACAAAATCAGAAATTTTATATAGGTTAGGTTTTCCAACTTTCATTGTGTATTATCTATATCTTGTTCCATTTTTTGCCTTGGGATTGACCCCAGTGAGTTGCGACACTAAGCCTTATTTACCATTCCTAAGTGGCGTAACTTGTGTGGTACATCCTACCGATCATGGGTGCCCTAATTAGCACCTTGCTTTCCATTTTGGCACCCATGTTGAAGTTCTCCATAAGCTTGAGATCCCTCTTAGCCCCACCATGACTTTGTGTTGAAGTTGCATGACTTCTTCTCAACCCTTTTTTGGTCATCCCTTATGGGGCTCCCACATTTTTGTTTTGATTTGTATTGTTTCATTGCATACGATTGCTTGCACTTTTGAACCTAGTGCTCGCTACAATATGTCATTCCCTGCTTACTGCTTATGCATTCTCTTTAGTTGCTTGTCTTTTCATCTATTGCTTATGCATCTCGGAACTGTATCCCTAGATGAAACATGTGGATGAGTGCCCATATCCTACACATCCTTTCTACATCTTGTTTTGCATAGGTATGTTTTGTGTGCTTGGAACTAGTTTCTTACCCTACAACACTCATTTCCTCCACTATGTCATGGTATTCTTTCTTTTTTTTTAGTCTTTTATAACATGAAAAAGACACAAAAAATCAATTATTTAAAAAAAAAGAGTGAGGAGGGAAAGAATTAAGATATTTACTTTTTATGGAAATAATTTTCAGTTATGTCACCCCTGAAAAAAACACCAAGTTTTGAGTCTTCTCAAGAAGTTTGGTTTTAGTGTTACCCTAGGAGTTGAACCATGATCCTTGAGTTTTACTCCTCTGCTTGGTTACTCTTCCAATCACTATGTAGAATATGCCAATGCCTCTTGCATTACAGACTTATATCATTGTTCATCTTTGTGTCAAATGTTGAGCAAGTCACCACTATGTTGCACTTGCATTCAAGGGTTGTCTTTAGCTTGTGCCATCCATTCATTGGAATCATTTATCATCCATGTCAACCTTACCTATTTTCAAGTTGTTCTCAATTTCATTAGTATCAATGTTTTTTACTCGTGCTAGTGTGGAAGGTCATCATTGACTTCTCACTTGTGAGTAATCTCTTATTCACTGCAACACATTGTTTGAGAGATTGACCTAGAGTTGGTAGCACCTTGGGCCTATTTTCATCATTGATAGGTTACCTTGCACTCAGTTGACATTTCATTAATGGTCGCTGACTAAGTGGTTTTCTATGTGTTCGACGACAAGACCTCTATTCACACATTGGGATTCATGCTATATATTGGTTTCCATTTTCATCATTGGTGGAATTCCTTGCCTCTGTTAGCAACTTTTGATTATTGTTTGTTTCTCGGAGGGTCTCTTCCATGCACTGTGTTCATCTTGTGCATGTGAGAGACGTACTCGGTGGTGTGTTCCTCAAGCCTTTGTCCTAGACTCATAAATCATGTTCTCGATGTTTGCTCATGTTGGATTATCTTCTTGTCGTCCTTCCAACAAATATCTTCCCATCGAGACATACATGTTTTCTCTAGGAATGAGATTGAGAGATTTTATAGTACCTTGGGGCTTATAGTCATCAATGACAGGTTCCCTTGCTATGAATAGTGGGAATATATCAATGTCCCCAGATTGATAGATCTGAAAAGTGTTCAACAAAAACACATATATTCAAACTTACTAAAATGTACTAGGTACCTTGATTCCCATTATCATTATTGGTAGGTTGTCTCGTGTTTGTTAACGCTATACATCAATGACCGATAATCAAATGGTTTCTCCCATGTTCAATGTTGTATCATTTATTCACATGCTGTAGATTCCTACCATCGATGGATTTGGAGTGAAGACCTTGCGTCATAGTAGCATCTCCTCTTTATGTTGCTACTCGACTTGTGCGAGACAATGCCACATATCCACATGACATTAGTACTTTTGGAGAATTAGTTGTTCACTTTATAGTTCTAGTTAATCTCAAGATGTACATTGAGACATAGATCCACTTTGTATTTTCTCGTGGCTATGAGATATTTGGCATGGATCCATCGTGTATCTTATTTGTGGCCATGATTTTTCACACTTGAACATGGGTATGCCCACCTTGGGAAGAGAGTGGTTTGATACCTTTGTTCTTTTGTAGGTACTTTACTAATACAAACTTCAGTGGACTTCATGTGGTCCCACTTGTCAACTTCCTCCATGATTTTGTAATGTATTTCAACCATCAGCTCCCCTTTTGACCTCACACATTAGAGGGAACTTGTTATAGAATCTATTGAAACCACCATGTCCTAGATGCCCAATTCGCCACTATACCCATCACTTGTTGATATTTCTCACTCTGAAGCCTGCTTAAAGAGCCTCCTTAGAAATCCACATGCTCTTTTCCCTCACAAAAGGATTGTGTACATGCCCTTCCTTCTCACAAAAGGTGTGTGTGCCTCAAAAAGTGGACAAAAAAATATAGAATCCTCAAAAATCACATGCTCCTGAGCGGGGTTTACGGAGTTTGTACACCTGTACCCTCCTAAAACCCATTCCAAATTATCTCAACTAAATTACAATGGTATAAAAAGAGCCCTAATAGGAAGTTGGAAAGCATAAGCACTAGTACAATAGTAGAACTATCATATTGGTATCCTCCCGCTAGAGAAATTAGAGGTGTTGGTTTCCTTGGGTTTTAATGACCTTATGCCCTTAGAAAACCCTTTTTTTTAATCATTTTTCCTTTTCATAAATTTGAGGCCTAAAACCTCCTAGTTTTCGTCAACCTTTTGTGTGGAGAAAAATCAAAGTCCATAAGAAGTCTTGAGTGGCCCAAGGATGCAGGAACATGGATGATGGAAGGTTCCAACAACAAGATATTAGTATAACATTGTATATTATTGTTTTCATCAATAAAAATCTCTCTTATTTCCCTCCCCCAAATTCATTGTTCTTCTTCAATAGTTGATCTCATTTTGTTTTTGGTTGTGGAACTAACTCTCTCGATTAGTTAGTTAGGGCTAGTTATTTCACTCTTACTTTCAATAATTTTTTCTATTAGTTTGAGGAAGATTGTTGTCTCCTTGTTTGCAGTTATTGGAACTTGGATTGGATCAAGGAAAAGTGGAGCAAAATCAACACGTGGGATTTATCTTCAAGCAACCGTCAATACTAGGTATGTCTTTGTTAAAATCCATGAGAGCAGAGGCACACAGGAATAACACACAATAATTGATTATATTACTCCATTGTTACACACATACATA
>JZKD02S1673656.1:288126-317665 GCA_000966675.3 Picea glauca | reverse complement strand
TGGCAAATGAGCAACGATCACTCAAACAAAACACAAAGAAATTCACACAGTCGGCTTTCTTTAAATCTGCTTCACCAATGATGACTCCTTTACATTCCACCTCCGCTTGATTTTCTTCGAATCTGGAAGAGCTCTCACATTCTCCTAGCCTTCCCGTGAGGGAATCAAGCCAGACCAGGCTCTGATACCATGTTAAAATCCATGAGAGCAGAGGCACACAGGAATAACACACAATAATTGATTATATTACTCCATTGTTACACACATACATAGCTATATATATAGCTGGATTCAGATCCAACCGATTCCATACTTGGAGGGAGTGGTTGAGAGAATATCTCAATAACTCCAACAAACCAAAACCAACTCCAATTAATCATTAATTCTAACAGTCTTTCCTCTAACTAAAAGTTAGTTACGACAAGTACTTGAAGAATAATTTTAGAGAAATAAGTTTTTTGTTCTTCAAACCAACATATTATAGTCCACCCTTGCTATTATGACAATTTTTTATTCAATAGAAAGTCGTGATAAAGAAGTCTGGCAAAATAAAAGACAAGAAGCCTTGTTGTTATTGTGCCAAGACATGCAATTTTGAGAAGAATTGTTGGAAGATCAATAGAAAAATGATAAAAAAAAATTAAAGGTTATACCTATAACTTCTCTATTATTTCCTCTCAATAATTGCATGCTCACACTTCTCAAAGGGAGTGGAATGGATTCTAGTTTTTTACATCATATCTTTAAGTATGATTCCCTTTTTTATTCATTAAGGATACATAAAAGAATATATTAGTTGCAAATTATTATTCAATTACTATTACTAGTAGTGGTAGGGTTGATGGTGAAAAATGGTGTAATCATTGATGTCTATCATGTACATAATCTTAGTGATAAATTTTTATATGGTCCACAATTTACACAAACTAACAACAAGGTTGAATTTTGGCTTAACAAGCTTGTTGTGAAGGATATTAACAATGATTTTTAGGTTGTTGCTAAGTGAAATCTTAAGCCTAACAATAAATTATATACATTTTTTTTTAAAGGTTTATAGAAGGAAATATGACCATTTGCGCTTATAGTCAAAAGTGATGAAAGCAACTTTTGACATGAAAGACTAAGTCATTTGAATTTACAAAATATGAAATTCATGGTTAGGTTGAATATGGTTCATGGTAAAATATTTGAGGTTTGATAATGGAGGAGAGTATTGAGTAATGCATTTGAAGGATGCATATCACATATTGGTATCTCATTGAAAATATAAATACCTTATACTCCTCAACATAATGATGTTGTTGAAAGGAAGAACATTACTTTGATTGAGATGGATAGATGTCTGCTTTCAGTGAAGGAAATTCCAACTATGTTTTGGATAGAAGTTGTTACTTACTCAAATTATCTGTTGAGTATGGTTTCAACTCGCATAGTATGAGATAAAACTCCTCTTGAAACATGGAATGGAAGGAAAACCTTAGTCATTATTGTTATAACCTTTGAATGCATAGAATGTACTCATATTTCATATGACAAGTAGAAGAAGTTAGACACCAAGAATCATTCTTGCATCATGGTAGGTTAGTATGAGGAATCATAGTCCTATATATTCTTTGATCATATCAAATAACAAGTAATTAGTCACAAGGATGTTATATTTGATGATGAACATACTTTTGATATTACTCTATTGGCATCTTCTTTATATATCTTGAGATTTGACTTAGTTGTAGTTTGGATGTATGAATGTGTGATCTTTAAAAATAAATCAATGTGGACATTAAATATATTAGGTCTTTTGAATCAAATGATGTGAATTTATTTGATGGGAAATCAAATAATAGTATGGTTGAGTTTGTGCATAATGAGTGAATTGTTGAAGTAATATATTCCAATTCAATATCTTAAATGGGTAATTAAAATAATTGAAGTTGATGGGAGAGACATAAGCAATGAAATTGTACAAGGAAGACTCGCAAACCAAAACAACAATTCAATGTTTCATATATAATGTGCATGTTGCAAACCTGTTATCCTACAAACTATGCAATGTCACGTGACAGACCTAAACGAGAGACCGCAATGGTTAAGGAATACAATTCCTCGCTGAAGAATAATACTTGGGAATTGGAACCTTGCCCACAAGGAAAGGATGTGGTGAAATTAAAATGGGTATATAATACTATTTTCACTTTGGATAATGTTATTTTATAAGGCTCAATTAGTAGCAAAGGGTTTTTATCAATGAGGAGTTGACTACACTAAGACATTTTCTCTTGTAACCATGATGAATTAAATATTAATTATTATTTCTCTTACTACTATTTTTGGTTGGGAGGTACATCAAATGGTTGTAATGGTTGTAAGAGTACCTTCTTACACGGGGATGTTTTCGAAGAGATCTATATGGATTAGCCATTTAGTTTTTCCCAAGATTCTAATATTGTATGCAAAGTGAAGAAATCTTTGTATGACTTAAAACAAGTGATCAGGGTCGGGTATGATAATATTTATAAGTTCTTCCTTTATATTGGTTTCAAGCATTGTGAATTAGAACATAATATGTATCTACTACATATTAATGATCTAGTTTTATTATTTATGTAGTATGTTGATGATTTTATTGTAATTGAGAATGATGATGATTCAATTCTTGAGCCAAAGGCACAATTGAAGGATACATTTGAGATAATAGATTTTGATATAGTTCATTTCTTTCTTAGTGTCTAAGTTATGAAATTGGATGATGGTATCTCTATTTCTCAACCTAAGTATGTGTTGGGTCTCTTAAAGAGGTTAATATGGAAGACTGTAAGCCTCATTCTACTCTTTTTTAGTCTGGAGTTAAATTGGTCAAGTATGTGATTCTCCAAAGGTTGATGATACAATGTACAAATAACTTGTTGAAAATCTTATTTATTTAACTTGTAGTAGATTTGATATTTTCTTTGCTATTAAGTTGGTCTCCAGGTTCATGCAAGGTGCGAATGAGAGTCATATGAAAGTCACAAAGAGGTTTGTTAGATATATAAAAGGTAAACATGAGCTTGACATTAAATATTTCAACAATTCAAAATAGTTGGTTAGCTATATAAATTATGATTCACATGTGATGGACATGATTAGAAGTCTACTTCTAGGTATGTATCTCTTATTGGGTCTTGTCCAATCATTTGGTCATGTAAGAAATAGAATGTGTTTCATTATTAATTGTTGAAGCTAAATTTAGAGGAGTAGTGAATTCTAGAAGTGAAGCAATGTGAGTTCACAACCGGATGGGTGAGCTTGGATTTCCTTTCTAGGAATATACTATAGTGTATTATGACAATCATAGTGCAATACACATGTCATATTTAACCTTATTATGCATACCAAGATGAAGCATTTGGAGCTTCATGCACATTATCTCGGACAATTATGGTACAAAAGAATGTGGTATCCCTAGTCTACTATAGGATTGATGGTCATATTATTGATATCTTTATGAAGCCTTTGACAAAAGCAATGCTTCCTAAATTTTGGACATTGTTGGGGATTCAAGAAGCCAATATTATAAGGGGGGTATTTTCCCAATGCCACCACCTAAATTCTATAGTTATGTCTCATGAGGAGTGTTGGAAAGTGTAAACCCAATTAAATTTATATTAGTGTGTAGCGTGGTCGATGCGATGATATGTTGACTATGTTAAAGTTGGCATATAGTTGAGAAGCATGCAAGAATGGCCAACAAATTGGTTGTTGCTAACGGTCTAGGGTTGACTAGGCACATGAAAGGTGGAGATAACTCAATCATTTTGGGACCACCTTAAGTGATCAAGTTGACTAGGTCAACCCTGATTTGGGGGAAAATTGGTTAGATACTTAAGTATAAATAAATGAGCACATGTAGTGAGAATTTAAAAGATAAAGAATAATAATATGAGAAATATATGTGATGAATACACATTGTATGTTATGTGCTTCAATGTTATAACAATGTTTATTGACACTAACAACTCCTACCTTGGATTTGTTTGTTTACATGTAATGCACTTGTGATTGCTAACACTGTGAACATTCCCTCCCTCTAGTGCCCTCCATCCTAATAAAAAATGGTAGACATCCTCAAAGTGTCTTAGATATACCTATATGAAAAATAGACTTGCATTAGTAAAATCTCATTCTCCATGTTTTTATACATTGCCAATATGATACAAGTTATCAAGTCCTACTTGCACCTTCTCTAATTTCACGAAAATATCAACATCGTACTCCTAGAATACCATGAACCACCTAATTAGTCTTATTGATAATATCAACTTATTCCCCATGTCCTTCAATGCATAATGGTCCACCTTAAAGGTGAACCTATTTTCTAGTAGGTAATGAAAAAAAAAATTGAAGCATGTAGATCATCCCCAATTATTCTCTCTATGTGGTTATGTAAATCCTTTCTATTTCTATTGGTGCTATCTTTATTCCAACAAACTACATTATATGGTAAATTCCTTTCTCTCTACATAGAATCCATAATGCACACACATAAATATGAAAAATCCTCTTTTAGCATAAAAACCATAAAATTGATTGCATAAATATTTTTTCCATGAAATATCTCAAATCTTGTTTAACATTCAATTGCACACTTGAATACCACTTTACAATTTTTTTGATAATAACTTGTATGTCCCAAAAATAATTTATTTGACTTTGTTATTAAGAATTATGCAACATTTTTAATCATTAAACAACATTAAAATGTATTTTTACATTCTCCCTTAATATTTATTGGGAAAAAATACATAATGTATATATTTCTTACATTAAAAAGATTAAATAACTTAAATAGTTTTAAACAGATTAAATAACTTAAATAGTTTAATTATATTATAAAGGAATGTAGACACTCTCGTGGATCTCAAAGAAACATAAAAGTCAAACTTACAAATGAATAAAGTTACGGAAATCAATAAAATGGTAAGCTCGAGGGGTTCTTCACATTAATCCATGAAAGAAGGTTTTTTTTTAAGTTTCACCTTCATTTTTCTTTCATCTATAAAGAACAACATACACTCTCCCAAAAAATAGTTTCAATAGTTCGTTATTTCTTCTATTGAAGATTTTATTAGTCCCTGCTAAGGCCAGGGATTAATAGCGATGAGTTCATCGTTGACTTTTTATTAGTTTAGGGTTGACTTTAGATTTTTGTTTTATATCAAATGTGTAACATAGGAAATCAAAATATGTATTTTTTTTAATAATAAAAAAAAAAAATTTCTAACATTTGATTGGCTAATATCTTTCAAGTGTTATTGCAGGCTTCACGTCATTCAATGTATAAACAATTAATAGATTTGACAATTTGACAAGAAACTAAGCTCCTTGATTACTCCTCCTGCAATAAATTCCTTATATGACTGAAAATTCATTAAATCGGAGAAGCAGATTCCTCCTGTCCACTTCTACATTCCACGAGAGCTTCCTCCGGGCAAAAGAAATCTGGGAATATTTGGGTCATCGAACTTTATTCTTTTAAGCTGGGGTACCTCTTGCCGTGCGATCCGAACCTTGATCTCTTGGTATAATTTTCTTGAGTACAGACCCATGACTCCCACGGGACAAAGTTTGGGATGAGTTGAAGTTACCAATAGAAAGGACGTATTTATGTTGTCCTTGACTCTTTCATGATGATTCCACATTTTGTATATAGTTTTTTAATATAAAATCACCATGTCACTATCCCTGTTGTCAACACTTTTTCATTCATAATAAAATTTAAATTTAATATTTTGATTTAGTAATAATCAACATTCCAAACAGAAATAAATTGAGATGTTATAAAAATAAATCATATTAGAACAAATAATACGTATAATATAATTTAATATTTTGATTCACGTAATAATCAAGATTCCAAACATAGCTAAGTTTTGATGTTAAGAAAAGCAATCACACATAGAAGAAATATTATGTTTTAGGAGATTTATTTTGGTGTTGATAGTATAGGTCTTCTCGTATCGCTGACTCGTTCCAGTTCTTTATTCGTGGACACCGTACGCTTCGTAGCCGAGGCCATTACCGCTACCCAAGGACCAGTTCGCCACGTTCAACATTTTTTCAAGGGAAGAACTCGTTGGAGCCTGCCAGAACTACTTGCCGGAATTGTTATGCAGAGATGGATTTGTCGGGCCTGTTTACAGATGTCGCTTCGGTAGTATAACAAATGACGAAATTACTCGGATCACCTCCGAGCCTGCCAAGGTACAATTAGACTGTTTCAATTGGAGGGTTGATTCGATTTTCAGGTTTTCGTCCGTTATTTTATTGTTGATGAATTTTTTATTTTGGATTGCTAAAGAGGTTCAAACAATGGTTCATGGAGCTGAAATCATTGAAGAGGCTACGACATCCTCATATTTTTGATGTTATGGGCTTCTACGTCCACATCTCAGCCCTGAATTGGAACGTGAAACCCTCATCGAAGCAGCCGGTGGTTTTTTTTTTTTTTTAAACATTGCAAATTATAGGTATAGGAGTTACAATAAAGTAAGAATGTGGCTAGTAATTATTCATGTCCAAATCCAAATCTATTTGGCAGGGACTAAGCTGCCATGCAGCCCTTGTTTTATAAGTGTTTGGGAAATATCTTTCAAGTGTATTTCTCTTTATTTTAAAATCTTGAGCAGTTGGTTTATTGGTTTTTTATTATATATATATTCTATTTAGAAAACTAAAAGTAATTACCTTGTACCACCCAATAGGAGGGTCACATGGACATTGCCTCATATTGGCCTAGTAACAATATAAAATGACAAAACATGTTCTACAACTGAAAATAGTTGTAAATAAAAACTAGAAATTAAAATACTCAAAACAAAAAAAATTCCCGTTGAAAATTGTATTTATATAAAATTTATATAAAAAGTAAATACATAAACTCAACTTCTCTGTTGCACCAAGCACAAATGAACTAGCCTGATTGAGAGCTTAAAGGGGACAGACAAAAATCTACATAACCGCACTTATCAAACTAACAAAAATAGACATGACTGCGAGCTCATACGCTCTTACACCTAAACCTGGAAAAAGCGTCTCAAAAAATATTCAAACACAAGGTTGCACCCACTAGCCCATCCTCCACTCGATGCTATAAAATTTTGCCTTCCGGAAGGAGGAGAGACTTTTTGGATAATTCATCTGCCTCCTGATTATAAATCCTGTAAGTATGGGTGAAATGCAGCGAGGAAAAGTCCTTCAGGAGAGTCTGGATCTGATCTTTCCAGCATAACAGATCGCAAACCTGGAGGGCACAATTATGATTCAACCAATCAATAACAATCTTGGAATCTCCAAACACCTGGAGGTCATAGATGTGAAAACGAGTATTCATAGTGAGCAGAGTGCACACCCTGAGTAATTCAACTCTGGTATTCGAGCTAGGCCCACAGTTTAACATCCACTTAAAAACGATATGCCAATTAACCCTAATGATACCACCCGCACCACTAAGCTTGCCCCTACCTTGGGCCGCCCCATCAAACCAACCCATTGTAAACCCTTCGATTATGGAGGGAGGAGACTTTTCCGCGATCGTTGGCTGAGGAAGAACCTTATAAAGACCTAACCAAGCCTGGATCCTGTGAAATACCGAGTTCGTTGAGGCCCTGCCATTCTCAAATATAACCAGGTTCCTTTCCAACCACAAATACCAGCAGATTAAGGAGGAAAACATGTGCCACTTAGGGTGATTATGGCACTAGTCTTTGAAACAAGAAGTCATAGAGGAACCCCACTAGGGAGTAGAAATTTTATGAAAAGCCAAAGAATCTTTCCAAACCTGTTGCAAAAACCTACAATGCAACATCAAGTGGACCGAAGTTTCTGAATCCAAAAGATAGAGCGCACACACCCTGGGACTGGAAAATCCCCTGTGTTGAAGAATTTCCCAAGTGAGGATCCAATTTTCTAGCAATAACCAAGAGAACAATTTGATCTTTGGGGATAGATCCCATTTCCACACCGATCTATGCAACCAATTCTCACTACGACTCCAGAGCTTCGTGGCTAAGGCTACATACACATTCTTAGCAGAGATGATCCCAGAATAATTGCCCCTAGTCCAGATAAGTTCATCTGATTGATTTGTCAATGTGATGCCCACCTGGTCCAGGTCTCTGATAAAACTAATGCATTTGACCACCTCTGCACCTGTCAACCCCACCTCCACGGTTGACTTCCAGCGAGATAAAACTGCACCTTGTTTTCCCAAGCCTGTCAACTGAAAGAGGAAGTGTAGGCCCCTACTCTTGAATGAGGCAATGAGACCAGGAGAAAGGAAGGAGTCATGTCCCAGTCCAAGGATAGAGTCTTCACCAATTCTCATAGAAAAACCTAAACCAGGCTTCCAAGCAAGCTAATGTGTCACCACCGGAAGAGACTTTAAAAGACATCTCCAAAAAAAGGAAACATTGTGAAGTCTTTCATTAGGCCTTCTAATCCAAGTGACTAATGTGAGTGGAGATAGGTACTTATCTAATAAAACTCGATGCCAGAGCCCCTCCTTCATCAAAAACCACAACAGGTTGTTGCCGACAATGCCTTACTAAATACCAACAGGTTCTTAACTCCCCACCCCGCATAGGCCTTTGGCTTAGCTAAAGTTTCCCACTTGACAAGATGGACATGGGTCTTCACCCCACTACCCGACCACAAGAAATTAAACACCAACTGACGAATTATATTGAGAATGGAAAAAGGAATAATAGAAGATGCCATCCAGAACACTGGCAAGCTTTGTAAAACTTCTTTGATCAATACAATCCTCCCTCCCAACGTCAGGGAGCGATGGCACCGAAGACCAACTCTCTTTTCAAATTTTAAGATAAGCCATCTCCAATCCTGAACTCTGTAATTTGTAGGCCTGAGAAAGAATGCCAGATATCTAAACCCTTCATTCATATCCACAAACTTGAAAGGAAGCAAAGATTTGAAACTATACAATTCAATTTCCATTAATCCAAAGAAATGAGCAGACAACTTATGAGGATTCAAGACAAGACTAGAAGCACTATTGAAGACAAACATAATTGAAACAATTTCCCTCCTATCGGAGACCTTAGCACTGGTCATTATCAAAACATCATCAACAAACAATAAAATGAAAATCTTAATGAGCCTCAAGACCTTAACCCCATAAACTTTACCATCATTGTGTGCCTACTTTAGCAATAATGTGAGGCTCTCCATGACCAGGATGAACAAAAGTTGGGAAAGAGGGCATCCTTGCCTTAGCCCATGACCACTCTGGAAAAAGGAGGTTGGCCCCCATTTATCAATATAGCAAACATCATTTTATTAACACAACTCATAATCCAATTTGTGAGAAGAAGGTTGAAGCCTACCTGGAGGAGGATTAAACTAAGAAAATCCCAGTTGACACAGTCATAAGCCTTCTGGAGGTCCAGCTTTAGAAGTAAAGCTTTCATTTTTTTTGACTTGATATTATGAAGGAACTCCTGAGCAGTACCAACAACATCCAGAATCTGTCTTCCTTTAAGAAAACCCAACTGCTCCACAGATAAAAACTTTGACATAAGCGGTTTAATCTTGTTTTCTATAATCTTCGTTATAATTTTGTAAGCAAGGTTACACAGGGAAATAGGACGATAATCCCCAAAAATTGTGTGCTTTTCCACCTTAGGAATGAGAACAATGAAAGTCGAATTTAGAGACTTTGGCAACGAACCAGACCATATAGACTCTTCCATTGCCTCCAAAGCGTCAATCCCAATCAGATCAAAGTAACCGAGAAAATATTCTACCGCCCACCCATCCGGACCAGAGATTTTGTCCCTAGAAAAACTCTTCAAAACAAGAAGAAGCTCTTCAATTGTACAAGGTTTTTCCATTTCCAAATCATCCCTCTATGTAAGGAACCTTGGGTAAAAATTCACTGTGCTCACCCTATCACATATAGAATTTTGCCCCAAGTCTACATATTGTTAGGATATTTAGACACTTAGGAGTTAGTTAAGATCTACTTGGTCTAATGTGTCATTAGGTAAAACTATGTTTCTTAGTGTGTTTCTTTAGTATGCATTTGTAGTTAGGAAATCCGATGGTCACGATATGTTCCCGACATAGAGTGATTCGACGGTTCATATTCTTCTCGATCTTAATGGCCATTGATCTGTAGCTTAACACCCGATTGGTCCATGATCTCTATTTAAAGAGCATGGAGGGTCATTTGTCGATGATCGATTATGAGAAACTCTCTTGTAAAATATCTTTGTAATCTTTTTATTTTGCATTAATAAACTACTCTAAGTCGTTGCGTTGGCTAGGGTCGTGGATGTTTCCCCGTAGGGATTTTACCACATCAAAAACATCGGTGTGTTGATATTTGATCTGGTTCTGTGAGTGGTCACTGAAGGTGTTCGTCCTATGTTGGAATACCTGTGTTGTCGAACATGGTATCTGAGCTTGTTTTAATACCTTCTCCTATTGTGTCACTATTGTAAATCCTTCAATCCTATCCCAAGTTGTTCTTAAGGGGGGATGTTAGGATATTCAGACACTTAGGAGTTAGTAAAGATCTACTTGGTCTAATGTGTCGTTAGGTAAACGTGTGTTTCTTAGTGTGTTTATTTAGTATTCATTAGTATGCATTTGTAGTTAGGAAATCTGATGGTCACGATATGTTCCTGACATAGAGTGATCTGACGATTCATATTTTCCTCGATCTTAACGGCCATTGATTTGTGGTTTAACACCCAATTTGTCCATGATCTCTATTTTAAAGAGCATGGAGGGTCATTTTCCTATGATCGATTGTGAAAAAATATATTGTAAAATCTCTCTGTAATCTTTTTATTTTGCATTAATAAACTGCTCCAAGTGGTCACGTTGGCTATGGTCGTGAATGTTTCCCCATAGGGGTTTTACCACATCAAAAACAACGGTGTGTTGATATTTTATCTGGTTGTGTGAGTGGTTACTGAAGGTGTTCGTCCTCTATTGGAATACATGTTGTCAAACACATACCGATCTTTGAATTGTTTCACAGCTTCATCCTCCAGAACCCTCTGATCGGAGTGGCTACAACCATTTCCATCCAAAATCTCCCAAATTGCTTTCTTGTTTTTCCTATGGTTGGCGTAACGATGAAAAAACTTAGTGTTCCAATCACCGCTTAAGATCCAGGTGTCTCTACTCTTCTGTATCCATTCTTCTTCTTCGTCAATCAAGAACTTTTTTTGAATATCTTCAAGCTCTTTAATGTGGACACCCACCTCCGCTCCGATACTCCCATTTTCTTTGTTAAGATAGTATTTCTCGAGGGATTCCTCTGTCGAGGCTACCTCCATGAGTCTCATATTTTTTTGTGCTTTTCCCCAACTAATAGATTTGTGTTTAAGCACCTTTAATTTTTGAACCAATATTATGAGGGATGAAGGCTCCTCATCAAACTCTATGGAATTCCAGACCTCTTGGACAACTTCAGTGAAGCCCTTCTCACCCAACCAAATGGGATTCAGTTTGAAGGGGAAATCCACCTGCCTATAGGTATCGTCAAACTAGAGAACAAACAAAGCATGATCTGAAAAAAGGGGTAGGGCACCCAAGATCTGTATCTCCCTACCGATGATACCAGCTCTTCTGACATATACACCTTGTCCAGTCTCTTGGAAATGCCCACTGCCCCACCTATTCCATTTCTCCAAGTAGGCACACAAACACTCGGAGCGATCTCAAGCAATCCTAAATTTTGAAAAAGTTCTTTAAAAAAATTAGACAGAGGATCTAACCGAGCAGTTCTCCCCCACACTTCATCGGCTAACATTGTAAAGTTCAGGTCTCCAATGAGAATAAGGTTATTTGTGGCAATGAGCCCACTATGAACCATTGATTCCCAAAAGGATTTTCTATTAGTACAGGGCCCATAGAAATTAAGAAGGGTGATCAACCGATTATCCCTCCTTATATATCCTTCTAGAATAATACCAGTGCAAGTAACAAAGGGGGAAATCTTAAAGAAATCAAGGTTCCACACTACACAGAAGCCTCCAGACTGACCCGCAGAGTCTACTGTGCAACAAAACCAGCTAGACCACAGTTTAGACACAAAATCTCGAGCTTTGGAATTATCAACCATCGTTTCTTGGAAAAACACAATATCATGCAAAATTAAACTCAAAATTATATGGAGGGAGGCTAGTTTAGGAGCCCCTCCAACTCCCCTCAAGTTAAGAGAGATCATAATCAATATTTTTCCCTAGTGAGGGATTTGATTCCTCTAAGAGCCCCTTGTTCAAATAAGATATTGCCATATATGATTGTTTCCCCTTGAACTTCCTGAGCCTTCCTGTGTGCACTCCTCATCTTAAGAGGAGAAACATCCCTTCCCAGACCACTAGACCAAGCCTCTTGCTTTGAGTCACTGCCTACCTTGCCAACTGAAGGTTCTCCCTCATGACCAACAACCAAGCACCCAAGATAAGTGGGAAGGGGTTGTTTTGTGACTGATTCTACAATGGAAGGAACCAAAGACTCGAGAAAAACCCCCAAGGAACTATGTCCTGAATCCAGAGCTTGTTTCCCCAACAGAGCCTTCCCCAACCCATTCTCTACGAGAAGGAAGCCTTCTTCCCCATAATAGGTGTGAGGAGAGAGAGAAGATTGGTCTAGTTTGTCCATGACTATTTTCCCCCAATATAAATGTCGACCGCTTCCCCAGCTAGCTCTCTGGAGGGGCTCTCAGAAGGGGTGTTATCCGAGGAAACTACTACCGGGAGCTCGGAATCAGATTTAACCTTACCATCTCATAAATAGTCAGCGGAGATAAAAAAGAGGGATAAATTTTATTAAGATTACCTGCTTTAGAATCCATCTCTGGATTAATTTGAGTGTCCTCCTCCGTGGAGAAGCCTTCCCCAGTCCAAAATGAGTCCACACCCGGGGAATCGCAGGGAACCATCTTCCTCGGCATAGACGATTCCGATTATTCAGTCGGGACAAACCCAAAGCAGTCATTTCAAAGACGACCCATCCGTCTACAGATAGAGCATCAGAAGGGGAGATATAGGTAATTTAGTCTTTATCGAAAAACCCTCCCTCACCACTCAATATCCAGTGCTTACAGGAGAACAACATGTACATCTAGTTCAACCAGAACCCTCCCCAAATGCCTATCCGCTCCTTTAAGTAACACTTCATCCACATAAATGAATCGACCTAGTTCATTACCTATGGCAGTTAGCACCCCTACATTCCAAAGTTGAAGCGACAGTCTAGGGAGAAGGAACCAAACATGCCTAAACTGGAAATACTCTGTCGAAGGATCAAAACCCACTCTCCATCTCTTCAACATGAGGCTTCCACTGTTTATGACCCAAGTGGACTGTAAAATATTTATGGATTCTTTAGGAGATTTGAAAATAAAGCAGTACCAACCTCTAATCAAGGTCACCATCTCTGGAATATACCCCAGTAAAGGAACCCATGTCTTTGACACTGTAATACCTCGTTTTTTAGCCCCGTATTAAATAATGTATTTTGTTAATGAAAGGCCAGAGTACCCAAACAATTAAAAGAGGCCAGTGTGCCTAGGAAATGTAATGTGTTGATCATTATTAATAATAAATACATCACTGGTTGCTAGACGAACAAGGACAAGAGTTATAGGGGGCTATGATTTCATAAGAAAGGGGGCTTGAGGGGCTAAGTGTTTATTTTATATTTGCATTTACCCATTTTTGTTTTAATGGAGAATATCAATTACATGAGCTTCTTGGGGGAAGGCTATATGGTTCTCTAATTCCAAGAATTATATAAACCCATCTTTGGTCTGTTTGGGGGGTTCTTCTTCACTCATGCACTCGTTCACTAATTCACTTATTCATTCGTTCATCCATCCATCCACTCTTTCACCCACTCTTAATTCTTCATTCATTTTGATATTAGCTTGGGAAAGAGAAACGAATTGTGGAGAGGAGCCATGGTTTGGTTGGCAGTAATAACTGCTATTGTATTCCAACCATGAATTAATGCCTGGATGTCTAAGATGCATTGGCATGTGTTAATTTTTGTCCACAGGTGCGAATCTTGAGAGTCCCAGCATGGAGATTCTTGGCTAGATTCATTGGAGCCCTAGAAGGAGGTTGATAGCCTGAGGGACTGCATGGCAGAGAAGGGGGGCCATTCTCTTGGGTTGTGCAGACTGGGTAGAAGAGAGATGGTGTACTTTGGATTGTTGTGTGTGCTGAGAAGCCTGTGAGAGCTTGAGTGCCCACTAGTTTAGGAAGACAAGTGATACTCTGGAACCGTCCTTGTGGACTCATATCCCTGGCTTGGGGGTGACATTGTTGTTGAGACTTGGAACAACAATGTCTATTGTTGGGTGGAGCGTCCTTGGTCTGCAGCCAATTGGTGATTCATTTCCTTAAACATAAGTGCTCTCTTTGTCATGGTTTCATTTACCTGTATATTTATTTCCGTTGTGTATTTATTTATCTATGAAATTCGGATCTATATAATGCATGTTTGTTGGGTATTGTTGTGCATGAGATATGGTTCATTCTTTTTTATTGTAGCATGAATCTTGATTTATGCATGTGAATATTTCATGCATCTTTATTAATTAAAAATGTATCAGAATTCGAAATTAGTTCAGAAGTGGACTTGAAGTAGTGTGCCTGGCCTGTGGGTGGCGACGCACATTATAGATTGGTATTAGAGATCCAGTTTTCAACACTAAGACTGGATGGGCCGAGCAAGATGAATTGAAGCAAAATTTCATAGAGAATTGATTTCAAAGTGGACAAATTTCAAGTTACAGTGCGTCCATGGTAAAAATCAGAAGCAATTGCATGGAATTGGGAAAAGCCCCAATTTCTGTTGTTAAACTCATGGGAAATTTGAGAAATTTGGCCAAGTGGTGAGATCTTATTAATTCAATACATGTTCTAGCAAATTCAGACCTGAAATTCGTCAAATTTTAAGTTACAGGGTGCCAGGAGGGCGTTGAGAGAACACTTTGATTGTGTTTGAAAGTTCATGAGGTGTAGCGGTTTGAGAAAGCAAGTAGAGGCCAAGGAGTCGACCATGCAGTGGAGAGATCAAAGGTCGAGCCTTTGAAAGATTGATAAATCCTTCATTGGAGGGAAGCGGAGCTGCAGAGGAGAGAAACCACAACATCCATTGATTTGGGCTGCAAGATTATATTTGGGTCATTGGATCAAAACCAGACAAGAGGAGAGCACACGACATAGGAGATTAGATCCTAGTCATTGGATCTGAGCACAGGAGAACGAGAATCGTCGATCAGAGTTATCGGGCCGTAAGTCTTGGTTAAATCAGAGTGGATCTCAGCCATAGATCCCATCATGGAACGTGACTTATAGATCTCACAATTCAGAGATTCGACACTTCAGGAAAAATTGACCCTTTTGTCGCAAGGAGGAAAAATTCTCGAAGCTACAAAGTCCCAGAGTGAATATACACCGTAGATCACTAAGAGAGTGAGATCCGTTGGATCCCTGAGTGGATCGGAGATTCGACACTCCAAGAGAAATTGGTTGTGGTTGCGCAGAGTGGAGAATTCCCTTAAGTCCCGAATTTTGGAGTAAATCCCGACCGTCGGTTGTTGGGTACACGTGTCCGTAGATTCCCAAGTATTCATAAATTCGACTATCCGGAGGATTGTGGGTGAAATTTATTTTGATTTGAAAAGTACCGGAGTTAATCCTAGCCGTTGACTCAAAGGAGAGTTTCAACCGTAGATATCCTCCCTTCGCCAATTCGACGTTCCACAGTTTAGGAGTGTGGTGATTGTTTGGAGCGAGAAGCCCCAAAGCTTGAAATCCAGAGTTAATCATAGTCATTGGTTGTGGGAGGAGTGTGAGTTTTCAAATTCAGTTCGACATTTAGCTATCCGAGAGGTAGCGTGTGTTGGAGTCAGGAAACTTTCGAAGCCCGAAGTCTTGGAATCCTGGATTTGATCTCAGTCGTAGATCAAGGAGAAAATTATGGATCGTCTGTTTGATTGATGACTTGTCGTAGGCCACGTGTCAGGGGTGTCGTGGGGGCATGTGTCACCGAGATTTAATACCTTTTGGACCCCAACCTGTTCTTTTTTTTGTGAGATGTGTCACACATTCTATGGGTCCACGTCACCATAGGTGACGTCATCATGCCATGTCATCTCTGGGAGTATGGCCTCCGCGGGTGTCCAACGTCTCTACCAGTGAAAGTGTCGAAGACCAAAGTCACGAATTCACACAGATCGTCGATCGAAGATCCCTTCGGGACCTTTCTCAACCATCTGATCTACCAATGGAGATAATCTAAGTGTTTGACGAAGTTTACTTCGGGATAGTTGGAATATTCAAATGGGAGAATAGTCGAAGGCCAAAGTCTGGAGGACTTGGTTCCGGCGCCGGTCTCATGATAAGGTAAAGGGGTTGAGGTGCAAAGGGCCTAGAAGTAACCAAGCCCTTAGACATTTGTGAAGAAGCTCTTATGTAGAATAATAAGGGAAAAGCATTAGAGGAAGGCGTTAAAGAGTGAATAAGCATGTGTTTTCGAGCCATGGTCACATGGAAAGTGGGTTGAAGGAAGCATTTGTGCAGAGTTTGAATTATGTACCAGTTAAAGGAGTTTTGGAATATTTCGACAAGATCATATTGCAAAACAAAAGAAAAGGGGATGAAAGTGATTTTTTTTTTCGGGAATCCATAACTTTCAGCTCAAATATCGAGGGGCAAGAACACAGTCATTGGAAAGATGATTCAAATGAGAATAACATGGAATTGTTATAATATGGAGAATGATATTACATTTCTTCATGAATTAAGAAGAGAAAGGACCTATATCATTGTTTGGAAAAATTTTCTTATGATATGTGTAATTCTAACAAAATGGTTGCTTGCACATTTTGCAGAATTAGGGGTTGTAAACATATTAGTTCACTATAAGAATGCATATTCAAGAAATGGAAGAAGGAGAGGGATATTCTAGCCATGATAAAGAGGAAAAAGGTTAAAATATCAGTGTTGGTAATGCAAAGACAGAATCCAATGGACACAAGGACAAAGGGGAGCAAGAAACATTGATAGAGAATGTGAGAAGCCTGGAAATAGAAGTGCAGAGTTACAAAGAAGACAATGAGAGACTGATGAGAGAACAAAATCAGATAAATGCTCAAGTGATGCAAAGCTTAAATCAGTTTCAGAGGCAAACAAAGAACAGATCAAACTCAAAACAAGAGAAAGAGGGAAGATGTCATGAAAGAAGAGATGATCGTAGAAGAGCTGATTATTCAAGAAGTGCTGGTTGAAATCTTAGACATCACTCACCCCCCTACTCAACAAAGAAATTTTATGCATTTGAAGATTCCATAAGTAGTCCAGAGGTGTCTCATGTTAGGCACCAAAGAAGGAGATATTAATTGGATAGTTTGCAAGGAGAGTTGAGGAAGCTTAAGCCACCATCCTTTGATGGTGAAAGAGGAAGGGAAGATGATGCTAAAGCATGGTTTCTTGGACTTAGGGGGTATTTTCAATTGCATAAATACTCATCAAACCTAGAAGCCAGAATTGCCACATACCATTTACATGGGAAAGATGCTATGTGGTGGAATCAGTTGAAGCAAGTTGAGCACATTAATGAGAGTAGGATCACTTGGAAGCAGTTCAAAAAATATTTTCAGAAGGAGTACCTTTCTTCTATGACAAGAAAATGCAGGATTTATTTGAACTTAGGCTGGGAAGCATGACCATGGAAGAGTATGAAAATAAGTTTTTGGGGCTGCTAAAGTATGTAAGGTTTATAAAATATGAGAAGGTGCAAGTACAAAGGTTTTTTAGTGGAAAGCCATCCTTTTATAAAGAGAAGATTCAATATGATGAACCTAGGACTTTGACTGAGACCATTAGGAAGGTTAAGTACCTATATGAGCAAGGCAAGGGTAGAGAATCCATGCATAAATCTTGGAAGGATAAGAAGAACGATAAATATGATCAGAGAAAGAAATGATTCAATCCTCCTTTCAATAGAAATAGCCCAAATAAAAATCAACCTGACTAGTATGCTAAGGATGAATCCAAGAGATAAGACTCCTTGGGAAAAAGGGGAATACCACCAATCCAATATTGGGGATGCAAAGAAGATCACCTATACAAGGATTTCCCTCACAGACCCTCACAGACCCTCACAGAAAGGAGGATAAAGTGAAGACCATGCACAACATCCAAGAGGCTACAACAGTAGAAGTCATGGGAAGAATATATGCATCCTTAGATGATCGAAAAGATGAGTACCAATCCAATATGATTGAGGTGGAAGGTAAGATCATTAATCAACCCGTTTCTATTTTAGTTGATTCAGGAGCAATTCATTATTACATTGATCCTCAAATAGTGGATAGATTACATTTGGAGAAAAATAAGCTTGGAAAATCAAGTTTGGTTTAGCTAGCCAATGGAACCAAAAGGAGAATCCATGATATGGTCAGAGGTTGTTCCATAAGTATTAATGGTGTGAATACTAATGTTAATCTAAATATTATACCATTGGGGTCTTATGATCTTCTAATGGAATGGATTGGTTGGAAAATAATTATGTTTTCCTAGATTGTCATAATAAGACATTTACATGTCTTGATGAAGAAGGAAAACAGAGCATTGTGAAAGGAGTTCCAAGACCCATCTCTATAAGGGATATTTCAGCCTTGCAGCTAAAGAGATGTTTCAGAAAAGGATGTCGATTGTATGCATCCCATGTGGAGGAACTAGAAAATACAAAGGGGCCAAGCCTTGAAGAATTTTCGGTACTACAAGAATTTGAAGATGTATTTCAAGAAATATCAGGGTTGCCACCAAAGAGGGAGATAGATTTCTCTATTGATTTAGTGTCAGGGGATGCCCCAGTGTCAAAAACACCTTACAGAATGAGTACACCAGAATTAAAAGAATTGCAAATGAAATTGGAAGAATTTTTGAAGAAAGGGTACATACGTCCAAGTGTTTCACCTTGGGGAGCACCAATACTCTTTGTCAAAAAGAAGGATGGAGCTTTAAGGCTGTGTATTGACTTTTGATAGCTGAATAAATCCATTGTAAAGAACAAGTACCCTCTACTAGAATTGATGACCTCTTTGATCAGCTAAGAGGGGAAAAATTGTTTTCAAAGATAGACTTGAGATTAGGGTACCATCAGGTAAGAATCAAGGAAGAAGACATCCATAAGACAACCTTTAGAATCATGTATGGGAATTATGAACTTGTAGTGGCGCCATTTGGATTGTCCATTGCACAAGCTGTCTTTATGTGCTTAATGAATGGCATATTCAGAAATTATTTGGATAAGTTTGTCATAGTATTCCTAGATGACATACTTGTCTATTCTAAGTCAAAGGAAGAGCATGAATATCACCTAAGATTGGTATTTCAAGTGTCAAGGGAACATCAGTTGTATGCCAAGCTTATTAAGTGTTCTTTTTACCAAGAACAAATCAATTACTTGGGACACATTATTTCAGAACACGGTATAGCAGTGAATCCAGAGAAGATCGAAGTCATTAAGGGATGTCCATCACCCAGGAATGTTTAAGAAGTCAGATATTTTATGGGCTTAGCTGGTTACTACAAAATATTTATAGCAGGGTTCTCTAAGATCGCTCATACCATCACTTCTTTGCAAAAGAAGGGAATTAAATTTCAATGGGAATTTGAGTGTGAAGAGAACTTTAATTGGTTGAAAGAATTACCTACTAGTGCACCTGTTTTAAATATTGTTGACCTAAATGAAAGTTTTGTGGTATGTAGAGATGCATGCAAGGAAGTACTTAGTGGAGTCCTCACTCAAAATGGACATGTCATTGGTTATGAGTCCAAAAATCTTAAAGAACATGAGAGGAACTATGCCACACATGACTTGGAACTTGTTGCCATTGTTCACACTTTGAAAATGTGGAGGAATCATCTCATGGGGAAGAGATTTGAATTGAGAACATACCATAGTGGTCTGAAATATATTTTTGAACAACCAACTTTGAATTCCATACAAATGAGATAGCGGGAATTTTTAAGTGAATACGATTTTGACATCAAGCATGTCAAAGGAAACAAAAATAAAGTCGTTGATGCACTTAGTAGAAGAGTACATATCATGCATTCTACAGTTGTTAGTATGCATCGATGATATTTAAAGAGCATAATTTTAGATCTTGTTGTCACGGATCAACATTATCTACAGGTAAAGAAAGATTACAACAAGAAAATGCACAACAAAAAATTAAAGAATATGAGATGAAGGAAGATGGATTACTTATGCATAAAAATAGAACTTATGTTCCTAGTTCCGAAGTAGGAATTTGGTATTAAAAGAAATATATAATTTTCCATATGCCGAACATCCCGGTTACCAGAAAACAATTACAGTAGTAAGAAGCCAATTATTTTGGCTCGGAATGAAGAAAGATGTTGTTGATTACATTTCCAAATGTATGGAATGTCAGAGAATGAAGGTTGAGCATAGGCACCCAACGGGTTTGCTACAACCATTACCAATTAGAGAGAAGAAATGGGAAGTGGTAACCATTGATTTTATAACTAAATTTCCCAGGACAACAACACAACATGATTCAATCATGGTAGTGGTTGATAAATTGACAAAGGCAACTCATTTTGTTCCTGTAAAAACAAATCATACATCAACTAATATTGCATAAATTTACATGAGGGAGATTGCTAGGTTGCATGGGATACCTAAGGCAATTGTCTCAGACAGAGACACACAGTTTACTTCAAATTTATGGAGGGTATTGTTTAAAGGATTTGGTATAAATCTGACCTTTAGCACAGGATACCATCCACAGTCAGATGGGAAGACAGAGAGAGTCAACCAATTAATTGAAGACATGTTGAGAATGTATGTGATGGATAAGCCCTCTAAGTGGGAAGATTACTTGCACTTGGTTGAGTTTGCCTATAATAATGGGTATCAAGCTTCATTGAAAATGAGCTCATTTGAAGCTTTGTATGGTAGGAAATGCAATACGCCAGTGAGTTGGGACAACCCAACATATAGAGTGGTACTTGGGCCAGAATTGCTCAAGGATATGGAAGACTAGATGGTTAGAATTAAGAATAATTTAAAGGCAACTCAATATAGACAGAAAATTTATGTAGATAAGAACATGACAACTAGAGAATTTAAAGTGGGGGAGCATGTTCTTTTAAAAGTGAAGCCCAAGAAGATCTCTTTGAATTTGGGTAGTTGTACAAAGCTAGCAGCCAGATTATGTGGTCCATTTGAGAGATTGGATAGAATAGGGCTCGTTGCATACATGCTTGCATTTCCTGCTTCCATGAATGTGCATAATGTATTTCATGTCTCTTTGCTAAAAAAAATGTACATGATCCTAACCATGTTATTGATTGACATTTGATTCAGGTAGAGACAGAGGGAGACTTTCAGGCCCATCCAATGCGAATATTGGACATAAAAGTCAAAATTCTTTGGAATCGAGTTATAGAGATGGTAAAATTCCAGTGGACCTGCTACGGTCCTGAAGATGCTACTTGGTAGCATGGAGATGCCATGCGAGAAGAGTACCCATGACTTTTTGAATAAATTTTGAAATTTTGTTTTCCGTTTTGTATATGCACTGAGGGCAGTGCCAAAATAAGAGGGAGGGAAATGTAATACCTCAGTTTTGAGCCCCGTATTAAATAATATATTTTGTTAATGAAAGGCCAGAGTACCCAAACAATTAAAACAGGCCAGTGTGCCTAGGAAATGTAATGTTTTGATCATTATTAATAATAAATACATCATTGGCTGCTAGATGGACAAGGACAAGAGTTATAGGGGGCTATGATTTCACAAGAGAGGGGGCTTGAGGGGCTTAGTGTTTATTTTATATTTTTATTTACCCATTTTTGTTTTAATGGAGAATATTAGTTACATGAGCTTCTTGGGGGAAGTCCATGTGGTTCTTTAATTCCAAGAATTATATAAACCCATCTTTGGTATGTTTGGAGGGTTCTTCTTCACTCACACACTCGTTCATTGATTCACTCATTCATTCGTTCATACATCCATCCACTCTTTCACCCACTCTTCATTCTTCATTCATTTTGATCTTGGCTTGGGAAAGAGAAACGAATTGTGGAGAGGAGACATGGTTTGGTTGGCAGTAATGACTACTGGTGTATTCCAACCATGAATTAATGCCTGCATGTATGAGATGCATTGGCATGTGTTAATTTTTTCCCACAGTTGTGAATCCTCCAACATGGAGATTCTTGGCCAGGTGCACTAGAGCCCTCGAAGGAGGTGGATATCTTGAGGGACTGTGTGGCAGAGAAGGGGGTCCATTCTCTTGGGTTGTGCAGGCTGGGTAGAAGAGAGCTAGTGTACTTTGGATTGTTGTGTGTGTTGAGAATCCTGTGAGAGATTGAGTGCTCACTAGTTTTGGAAGTTGAGTGACACTCTGGAACTGTCCTTGTGGACTCATAGCCCTAGCTCAGGGGTGACATTGTTGTTGAGACTTGGAACAACAGTGTTTATGGTTGGGTGGAACATCCTTGGTCCGTATCTAGTTGGTGATTCATTTACTTAAAGATAATTTCTCTCTTCGTCATGGTTTCATTTACCTGTATATTTATTTCCGTTGTGTATTTATTTATCTATGAAATTCATATCTATATCATGCATGCTTGTTGGGTATTGTTGTGCATGACATATGGTTCATTTTTTTTGTTGTAGCATGAATCTTGATCTATGCATGTGAATATTTCATGCATCTTTATTAATTAAAAATGTATCAGAATTCAAAATTAGTTCAGAAGGAGACTTGAAGTAGTGTGCTCGACCTATGGGTGGCGGGGTACGTTACAGACACCCATTCAAGGAGACCCTGCCTATTCAAAGCTCTATAGGTAAACCTACCAACCAACGCACAAAGAGCCAGGTTGCAAGCCTCTTCCAACCCAATATCCCCCCCAAGAACCATCTTCTGTATGCCCGTCTTCAGTTTCCAAGGTTTGGTTCTTTTCCGCTCCTCTCGACCCTGCTTAGAAGGCACTCTATGACTGCCCAAAAAGTCTCTCTCATGAGAATGAGAGCCTTTTTATCCCTTAGTCAAGGGACAATCATCAATACATGGGCTCGTATTTCTGAAGGTCACATGTGAGACTTCATCAGTCTGCGTACCTTTTTCTATAGAGCCTACAACCCTTGAGGTCTTCTTTAGTGGACCCGCTTCCTTACCCAGATCCGACCTCTTACCGACAAGCATGTACCTTATGTCCCCATTCCCCAAACTTATCTCATCAACCGAGGTGAAGAGAGAAAAGCCTCATTATCCTCTCTCATCAGGGCCCCTACTTTGTACTCCATAACCCGAAAACTTCTAGCTCTGAAAAATCCTCTTGAATCTGTCACCTACCCTCTTGACCACTACTTCCCCTTACCTCGATCTCTGAGATTCTTCTTCCAACTAATCTTTGGGTCATGCTTCCCTCTGCTCCTCCCTTATCTCTGATTCGAACACTAATCCAAACCCCAGTCCGCCATTAACACCTAGTGTTCACTACCCACAACACTCTTCCCCTACACACCCTACCTTTCACCTCACTCACCAGGAATATAATTTCCCCTATACAAAATCAATCCACTACATTGATTTTTGGAAAAATACAAATTGTTCACATCTATAGGACTCAACCCAAAACAAATTTATGCTCAAGTCCACATGCATCACCCATATCCTTTAATTGACTCCATTGTATATATTCAAAATGTAAAATTGTGAAAATTATTATAAGTATTAGAGCAATTGTACTCTCCTCTCCATTTCCAAATGAGGATGTTATTTTTTTATTCAATCTTTTTCCTTATTCATTATAAAAATAAAAATAAAAAAATTATACATAATTTTAATGTTTATGAGGATGCTATTTTTTTATTCAATTTTTTTCCTTATTCATTATAATTATTTAATTTTTTTTATACATAATTTAAATATTTATTGATCAAACAAAAATAATATTATAATATTTTTCTAACCATAAAAATTTATAAAAATATTTTGACTTATGCATATTCCTCATTTACATTCCACATATCTACTCAACTAAAAAACGTGGATAAATGTGGACTTCGTGTATTACAAAAAAATTACTCTTCGTAAAGACACTCAAATATGAAATAATACAAACCCATACTCTAGGAAGTGAAACATGGATCAGAGATTAAACAGAAATCTAGAACAATTATTTCCATACACTTCTTTCTACTTAAGGTTTTCAATTGTATAATTCCAATACAATAAAACATTAAATTTATTTATATATTTAAAAATATAATTTCAATAATGAAAAATCAATTGATCAAAACTTATATAATCAATAATGATTATAGAAAAATGTCCAAATCATATAACCTTTATACGTTTCCCATATAATCTTTATACTTCTCCCATAGATATATCATTACCAATTAGAGTCTAAAAAAAACAATTTTTTTAAATTCCACTTTCCACATGTTCACATAATTTTCATTTTAATAATTAACATGGATACTCACGTATATCCATGCTACACATAAAAGATTATAAGATATTTGTATATAAATAATACATAAACATATTAAATATCAAATAACTTTTTTAATCTTATTATTTTATTAAATTAAAAAAAAATAAAAAAAAATACTTTATTACTATTTTATTAAAATGTTATTTTTAATAAAACAAAATTAATACTTATATTAATTTCCTTTTAGTGAACATATTAATATAAGTATTACTTTTGTTTTATTAAAAATAACATTTTAATAAAATAGTAATAAAGTATTTATTTTTATTTTTATTTTTAATTTAATAAAATAATAAGATTAAAAAAGTTATTTGATATTTAATATGTTTATGTATTATTTATATATATATAAAAGAAAATCACATCCAAAAAAATA
This sequence comes from Picea glauca, assembly GCA_000966675.3. Classification (NCBI taxonomy): domain Eukaryota; kingdom Viridiplantae; phylum Streptophyta; class Pinopsida; order Pinales; family Pinaceae; genus Picea; species Picea glauca. The sequence continues at coordinate 292,708 of JZKD02S1673656.1, read as the reverse complement.
AGAGGATGACCTTGGGGTTTACAGTTAGGGAAACTTTAGTCGCAAAACGCCGACCAAATTCGTTGCATTTGTTGCTTGCTAGGAGTGTTTGGGGTTTGGTTTTTGCATGGTCGTAGTAGCTCTCGTATCTGAGTTCTCTTTTCCAGGTTCGGATCTGGAGTTTGTGAGTTGGAGCTGCCCTGTTTGTCATGCGAGAGTTATTGTCCAGATATGGCCTTCACATGTCTTGGTATCACACGTGTTCTCCTTCGATCCGGTGTGCTTCCTTGCTTCATTACTCTTCCTCCTTTGCACCATGTTTGGATGTCGTTTTTTGCTTTACCACGATGTGGTTTGGGCCTCTCTGAGGCGTTGCAGCCTTAGCTGGGTGGCTTTTGGTTTTCTGGGGTACCAGTTATGGATCTAGGTGTTGGTGTGGTCACCTGATCCGAGGTTTGTGGTGCTCATACCCCCTTCAGATTTGGATTTATGTTTTCCGACCATCTCTTGTGCAGATCTGGGTATGATATACATAGATCTTCAGCTTTGTTGGCCCGGGGTTCTTTGAGGCCATCTCTCTTCGCCGTTGGGTTTTCTTTGGGGGTGGCCCCTCTCCTTTGGCAGTTGGTGCGTCCTTGACATGTTCTTCTTGGTGTTTTCTTTCTCACTCCTGGATGCAGTCCCCTCTCTGGTTATGCTGGTTGTTCAAGGTTTGATGTATGCTCATATCGAGGTCCATTCTGTGGTTTTCAGTGTCTATCTCTTCCTCTGTTCAATCGGGGGCTTGGCTTGAGCTTTGAGGTCCATTCCAAGGGCGTGCAGTGTATTGCATTGACACTTTGAGGTCCTTATGAGCGTGCAACTTTTTGTTGCCTCTTTTTCTGGTGCTTGTAGGATGAGGTCTTCTTTGATGTTGCTTCTTTTTGGATCTGTTGATGTGAGAGCTTCATACCAGTCTGACCTGGTTCCTCCGACCTCTGGGGAATTCTTTGGACTGCTTTCTTGGCAGGGTTTTTTGTTCTGCATAGATCTCGTTTCGACTTATTTTGGGTTGATCTCAGCTCCTCTTTTTGTATATTTCTTGAGACATAATAGCCAACTTCAGGGCCCCTTCGGGCCTCTATTTATGATCATTTAACACTTAAGTGGGTCGTGCTTAAGGCACCTACAAAATGTATATTTATGATCATTTAACCCTTGGGTGGTTCGTTCTTAAGGCACCTACAAAATGTAATTTGGTTCTCTTGGATGAATAGAATTACATTTTTTTTCGTGGAAAATATGTGTGTGTGTGTGCGTGTGTGTGTGTGTGTGTGTGTGNNNNGAGAGAGAGAGAGAGAGAGAGAGAGAGAGAGAGAGAGAGTATTTATAACCTTAAACATGTCAAAACTTTAACAAAGCAAGCTTGTTGGATGCTCATTATCTTATTTTCAATATACTTATTATTCAATATCCTTGTTCGATCTACTTGGTACCAATTCATTAAATAAATTAGTAAGTGATTAAAAAATTATGTTGATGATATATCATTGTTTAAAATGTTGATGCACCAATTAGTTGGATTATTAAAGTTGATTAGATTAATTTAGGTTCTATTTTGGTGGTGGAATTTGAGTAAGTCAATGTACATTCAAATTAAGTTCTTAATTTGATTCAAGGATTTAGGGAGTAATCAGCCTCATTTACCATGCATAAAATTAATTATTAAAAACTATCTTGATTTATGTAAATTTAATAACTTAATTTTTATATATATGTATAATTTTTACTTTTAAAGATATTTATATTCAAATTTAAAAAAAAAAATCCATATTCAAATTTTAAAATGATTTCTCTATTCAAATTTAAAAATGATTAAATATTTCAAAGTGTGATTATTGCAATTTAAGAAATTGAGATTAATAATCAACTCCTTACATAAATTGATTTACAATTTTAACTTTGTTGTGGCCTATTACATAACTCTTTATAACTCTTTATAGTGTGAGAATACAACTAAACAAACTAAAAAGGCTTGCATATATAATTGTATAAATATGATTATTTAATTATTTAATAATACAAATATGATTATTTAATCATTTAATAATTATAAGTTGATGTATACTCTATTAATTACTTAAATTATAAGTTAATATATTTTTATATAATATATATTAATGATTTAATTAATTATTTAAATTATTTTAAGTTAATATATTTTTATATAATATATATTAATGATTTAATATTATAATCTACTAATTAATTTCCACACACTTTCAATATACTTCCACACTCCATCATTGTAATCTAAGTTTTTTCTAAACCCATTGTTATTCATAATAATAATAATTTATGTTAGGTTGCTCTTATCATGACCATTTTCAATCTTGATTCTTTAGTCCGATGTGATCAAAGCCATGCAACTCCACTATTATTCCATAGATTAAAGACAAACATGCATTAGGTCAAATCTTATCCATAGGTTTATCATTGATATCTAAACTCGAAATTTTTTACCAACTTTACTTGTCATATACATAGTTTTAGTTAAGTTTTAGAGATTAGATAATAACTTGGATGTTAAGTTTGAGAAAATGGATGATATTTGGATTAGGTTAATCCCTCTCTTAGTAGAACCCTTTATTACCTTTATATGAAAAAATGATGAGTAAGTTTATCATTGATATCTAAACTCAAATTTTTTTACCAACTTTACTTGTCATATACACAGTTTTAGTTATGTTTTAGAGATTAGATAATAGCTTGGATGTTAAGTTTGAGAAAATGGATGATATTTGGATTAGGTTAATCCCTCTCTTAGTAGAACCTTTATTACCTTAATGTGAAAAAATTATGAGTAATGATAACTTTATTGATTCTTTTGCTTTTCATGCAAGTGTTGTGTTATTCATTGTAAATTAAACATTTCAAAAATAGTTTGAGAGATCATGTAAACTTATTTGAAGAATTGTGTATTAAATTATTTCTAAAAAATCTATTTAGGGATTATTCGGTAGAATGATCTTTTCAAAGTGAATATTTACAATAATATTTCTTTGTTTGAGGGGGTAATTGGTGCTAATTTATTAGATGAGTGATTGAGCATAGTTCATACATATTTTGATCTTGTGAACTTGAGTGATATTTCAAATATCAAATTCACAATCATCAATATGTCTTCGATTTTCAAAGATTGGTGAGAAACACATAATCAACCATTTTATGAATATGGTAAACATGTCACTATGAAAAACTTTGTGTAAACAATGTATATCCACCAAGATATCAAAAAAATCAATATATAAAATAAAAACAACTATTCTAGAACTACAATCAATCAATAAATAATTATATTAGAAACTTGTATATACTCATGGCTTATTAAAACATTAGAGAGATTAAAAAAAAACTTATTTTTAAGTATTGTAGTTGATTATACCAATACATAAATCTCAAACTAGACTTATAATTGTGAATGCACATGAAGATGCACATAAGTTAATAGAAAATATTAAGTAGAAATACAAAATCAAGAATTATTCACTCTTTTTTGGTGACCTATCATAACCAATATTACAATGAAAAGAATTATGATAAATAATCTAAAGATAACATTGTATAACTTAATAAACATTTTTTCCGATTAAAAAAAAACAAACAATATTCATATAATTTAATAAACAATTTTCTTGGATTAAAAAAATATCAATATCTATATAACTTAATAAACAATTTTCCCTATTTAAAAAATTAACTTAATAAGCAATTTTCCCCATTAAAAAAATATCGATATCTATATAGCTTAATAAACAATCTTCCTCATTTAAAAAAACTAATAAAATATTACAAGTAAAAAAAATAACAAAACACTAACAATGTGACTACAAACACAAGACAACACACTCAACAAAGATGAGTGTCATATGCATAAAGATATCATTGTACCAGCAAAAAAAATCCATTTCTACATGTTCTTTTTACCAAAGTAAGGACCCCAAATCACTCATTTGGATAAAAACACACCTTTTTTTTTTGTTGCAGTTCCAATATGTTAATCCCAGATTCCATAGACAAAGATATAGAACAAAGAGTAAAAAAAAAAAAACATCTCAAGTAAATGTGGGTCACAAGGCAACCTCTTTATTTCATGATCATTGATATTGATATAGTGAGAATAACATCATTATAATAGACATAGTCAAACTTCTTCAATTCACTATCATGCCCCATCCACAAACCTACACTATTTTATTGATTGGTTGACCAAAGGAAAACTATCAATATGGGCTCTAGTACATGATTAATCCATTCTAAAATGGGGTACTCTATGAGATACTGCCATCAGACATTTTATAGTGTAATCGCTTGGAGCGATATTACCTAAAATTTTCATTTATGTACTGGATTGTTAGAAAAGTATATGTGGGATGGGTATATACATATATTAAATAATATTTATTAAAAAAATATTATTTTTATTTAAAAATATATAAGAATTATTGAAAAAAAAACAATTTTATATTAATATAATATTAAAATTAATATTTTTTCAAAAACAATTTAAAAATAAAATTATAAATTTTATATGAATTAATATTTTATAACCTTTTCTTAATAT
>JZKD02S1673656.1:211519-226315 GCA_000966675.3 Picea glauca | reverse complement strand
TTGAAGAGGCCAGCAAGGATGAATTTTGGAACAAGGCCATGGATGAAGAATTGGATCAAATAGAGAAAAACGACATTTGGGAATTGGTTCCAAGACCAAAGGATAAGAATGTGACCAACACAAACTGGGTATACAAGAATAAATTGAACGAAGATGGACAGGTTACAAGGAACAAAGCTAGATTGGTATGTAAAGGATATGCACAGGTTGAAGGAATCAACTTTGAAGAGACATTTGCTTCAGTTGTCAGAATGGAAGCAATCCAATTTCTTTTAGCTTATGAATGCTCCAAAAATATTAAAGTGTATTAGATGGACGTAAAATCAACTTTTTTGAATGGGGAACTTGAAGAAGAAGTCTACATTGAACAACCAGAAGGATTTCAGTTGTCAAAAAATGTAGACTATGTGTGCAAATTAAAGAAGGCCTTGTATGGTCTAAATCAGGCTCCTAGAGCATGTTACTCTAGACTGGATAAATATCTACAACATGCAGGGTTCAGAAAAGGAAGTGCAGAGAACAACCTCTACATTAAGGTAAGTCAAGGCAATATTTTATTAATTGAACTTTAGGTTGATGATATTATTTTTAGTAGTGACGATGACAGGTTAAGTGAGAAATTTGCAAAGGATATGCATAATGAATTTGAAATGTCATTACTTGGAGAACTATCCTTCTTTCTGGGACATTAGATACGTCAAATAAACCAAGGAATTTTTATCTCTCAAACCAAGTATATCATAGAAATGCTAAAGAGGTTTGGAATGGAAGATTTCAAACCAGTTATCACTCCCATGCAAACTAGTTCCAAGTTAAGAAAAGATGATGATTCAAAGTCTACATATCAGAGGTAATACAAGTCAATGATTGGAAACCTACTATATGTGACAATATCCAGACTAAATGTAATGCAGGCAGTTGGATAGGTGGCATGATTTCAAGCAACACCAAAGGAATCACATGTATTAGCAGTGAAGAGAGTTTTTAGATATCTCAAAGGAACATAAGAGTTTGGATTATGGTATCCAAAAGAAAAAGATCTATCTCTTATTGCCTACAAAGATGCAGATTGGGCAGGTTGTATTGATGACCGACGAAGCACCAGTGGAGCAACGTTCTACTTGGGTGAGTGTTTAGTATCATGGCTAATAAAGAAACAATCATCAGTATCTCTATCTACAATCGGGTCAGAGTATATTGCAACAACAACATGGTGTACATAGGTTCTTTGGATGAAACAAACTTTGACAGATATACAGGTTGAGTATGATGAGCCCATTCCAATATATTGTGATAATACAAGCACCATCAGTATCTCAAAGAACCCGGTGATGCACTCCAAGACGAAGCACATTCCAATCAAGTATCACTTTCTATGGGAACAAGTTGCAGAAAAGAACATCTGAGTTGAGTATGCGGGCACAAAATAACAAGTGGCAGACATATTTACAAAACCACTTCCACAGGAAGCCTTTGAGTATCTTTGCCAGAGACTCAGAGTTATTTATACTCCAAAATGAATTCTTTTGAATGCTTATCTTATATGTCTTATATGTACACGAGGACAATTCAGTCAGAGGGAGAAGCCCCGAATGGAAAGATACCTTTTTCATTGATGACAAAGGGGGAGAAATTCATCATATGCAGAGGACAGAGGCATGATTCCAAGGGGAGAAATGGTCACAAAGATGTAGAGGACAGAGGCATGGTTCCAGAGTGAGCATGAGTGAATTGACTTCAGTATTGCATGAAATGATTTCAGTATTGCATCAGAGTGTTGCCATCAATGCCAAAGGGGGAGATTGTTGATTAAGGTTGGTTGTCATTAATGTCAACCCTTGAAGAAAGTCTGGTAGTGAATTCTGGTAGCACAAATATTTGGGTAATGGACCCAAGGTTGTTTCATGTATAATGGTATGAATTTTAATATATTTGAAGGTAATACTATTCTATATGGATAGTATATGTCATGTCATTTCTGGTGGTATGTGGAACATCACATAAATCCTTACAGTTTGAGAGTTATGGCTTTACGAAGTTGGAGGACCCTCATATGTTGGCTTGAAGCCCCAAAAGGTCAAAGAAGTCAAAGAGCTTGCAAAGAAGAAATTATTATTTAAATGATAAANGTGACCTAAAAATGAGTTAAGTGACCTAGAAATGGGTTAAGTGACCTAGAAGATGCTTCTAAGGAAGATATTTGGAGAGTATAAATAAGAGGCAAGGCTCTCTCATTTTATATCAAACTTGAGAATATTGAATATCTATAGGTGACTGAGGTAACCAAAGGATACCTAAGACATATTTCATAGGGAAGGTGAAGAAAAGAAGGTCGGAATTCAAGGGAGGATAAATTCTTTTGTCGATGTTTTCTAAGGTATGTTATTTACAGGCCATCTCACCATTTTCGCAATAACCTTTTTCCTAGAATGATTTAGACCGTGAAATTGATATACCATTGAGGAAACATATCCAAGTATTTGTGGTAAAAAATTCACCTTGTGGGTCATTGTATTTTTGGAGTTACACTCCGTGGAAAATAGGGTTTGTGGCTAGTCCTGAAACTAGTCTAAAACAAGTGATTTGGGTAAAAACGACATAACTTCTTCATAACAGATCCAAATTCAGTAAGACCAAATGTGTTGGTTAGGGTAAAGTCTGTAGTATTCTATGTAACATTTTCAGATCCATTCAACAAATATTCCATGCGGGCACACTCTATAAGGTCTCTCTCTAGAATAAGTCAAAATTCAACAAGGTATGCCATTTTTGCTATAACTCCTTTTCTGAGAGGTTCCAAGTAGTAACACCTGGAGGAATAGCATAAAAAAACTGAAGAACATTGTGTGTTATTTTCAGATCTTTATTCATTACAGGTACATAGTTATGATTATTTCAAGTTAGGGTTGTTGACTAATCCCAAACTAGTCATGTGAGACTAAAGAAAAGTTTGATGAAAATGCTAGTCTCTTGTTGTGAAAGTTGAGGAAGGTTTGCAGGTATGTGATCATATGCACAAGGTCTATTATAGAGTTACAAATCATATTTAGATGATGAAATTTATGAGGGCTTTTGGTTAAGGTACATGTTGGGTACATGGTTGAGACAAGTAGTTGATTAGTTGGAAAATACATGAGGTGTATAGTTGATGATGTTGGTACATATTGATGAGTCATAGTTGATGAGTAGTTGGCACATGATTGGTACATGTTTGGATGCACTTGTTTATGGTATAAGTTGATTATAGGTTGTTTGGTATAGGTTGGTGCATGGGTGATGCACTTGTTTATGGTACAGGTTGATTACAGGTTGAGGTACAAGTTGATGCATGGTTCAGGTTTATTGGTACATGTTTACAGCGATATATCTCAAAATGATAGTGTGACAGTGGTTCCATCATTCTACTTATATGTCAGGGTGGTTGGACGAGGCAAGGACAGGTGGTTGTAGCCACCTTCCATTTGTATCCAGAGAACATAGGGGGTTGCAACCTCCTTCTGGTTGTAGCCAGAGAATAGGGGAGTTAGAGCTTCCCTCAGGTTGTATCCTGAGAAACAAGGGGGTTGGAGCCTCCTTCCAGTTGCAGATGGAAAAAAAAGGAAGTTGGTGCTTCCAATGAATGTAATTATTCAAGACATATTAGAAAAATAATTTTGTGGTTTTCTCCCACTTTGGGTTTCCACGTAAAACACTGGTGTACTATGTATGTGTATGATTGTTCATTTGTTCTTTGCTTATTTACCTTGCAGTTATTGGATGATAATTCTACATTGATATAACACTTGGATTATATGGTTAAAAATGATTAAATTGCTCTATTACTGATTCACCCCCCCCCCTCTCAGTAATCCAACACAGACTAGCCTTTTGGGCTTATTCCCCAGTCCCAGTGCTTCTTGGTATGCTTCCTTGATGTGGAAGTTCCCATCCCCCTTTTCCTCCCAATTGAGGATGTCCTATAACTTCCTAAAGGAAAGGGGGAAATATTTTAGGATCACCTTCATGACCCGACTAGGTGGATCATTCCATTCGATAGGCCAGTCGACTGGTTGGATACAAGATCTTCTTTGACCTATGATAGGATGTTGTTTTTCCTCACAATATTGAACAACATGTGCTCTTCCTATTGAAATCATATTGTCTTTGACTGAGTGTATCCATTCATCTAATCCTAGAGTTGGATGCTGCTCCCACGCATCCTCCCAAAAAAGGGTTGATTGATCGTCGTACAACTCCCCAAAACTCTAATTTTTCACCAGCACCCGGTTTTTCCAAGCGTAGTTCTAGATTATCGATCATGGCCTATATCCCTCCAATCTGATCCAGTCTTGAGGGTGGATTTATCTAGCATATTTCACCTACCAAATCTTGTCCCAAATCGCTTATGGGATTTTAATCCATCTCTAGTAGATTTTTGCTGCCAAAGCCTGGCCTAGTTTTTGGTGGTCTTTTAGTCCTAATCCTCCCCTATATTTTGGCTCACACAACTTTTTCAAGGTTATCAAGGCCCATTTTTTTCCCCTTTTCATTCCCCCCCATAGGAAATTTCTCTGGATTGAGCAGATTTTCTAATAGATGTGCACGAGCGCTGCTAGAACTGAGAACAAATAAACTGGCATAGACATTATAACCGATTTGATTAGCAAAATTCTTCTTGATAGAGAGGGGAATATATGAGTCCAACTATTAAGCATGTTTTCCAATTTAGACAACAACTCTTGCCATCCCATATTTCTTGAAGGGGGGATGTGGGGGCTAGGTAACGCGAGGGAAGGGAGGATCATTGGAAGCCCAATATTATGGTTATTCTCTGTTGGATAAATTTTGGGGTATAAAAGAAGAAGATATTAGATGTTTCTATATTGAGTTGCATGCTTGAGGTAGAGAGGAAAAAGTCAAGAGTCGTATTGAGGGCTCTTGCTTCCTGCATTGTTGGATTCCCTAGAAGAAGGGTGTATTCAAAAAACTAGAGATAAGACAAGGGGTTTGTCTGAGGGGTTATTACTAGACCTTTCAGGTGACATTCCCTCAGGTTTTTCTTCAAAAATATCCCTAAACCTTCATCGAGAATAATGAAGAGATAGGGGGGCAAGGGATCTCCCTGTCTTAATCCTCAAGATGCTTTGAAGGGAGGGGAGGGGGATCCATTTACAAGGATAGAGAAGAAGACCGAGGAGTTAAGTTTAGGATCCAATGTGTCCAGGAAGGATCAAAGCCAAAGGCCCCCAAAATGTCTCTGAGTAAGTCCCAATTTATTCTGTCATGGGATTTAGATAGATCAAGCTTGATGATCATCCCAAGTTTTTTCTCAATTTGCAAAGAGTGTATGGTTTCATGTGCAATAACTATACCATCTAGAATTTGCCTACCTTCAACAAAACCCCCATGTTCAGGGGAGATGATTTCCTGTAGGATAGGCTTCAATCGATTGGAAATGATTTTAGAAATAATTATGTATACAACGTTGCATAAAGATATGGTTCTATACTTATCTACAATATTCACTTCCTTTTCCTTTGGGATCAAAGCCAAGAAGGTTGAATTGAAGGCTTTCAAGACTGTTTGAGAGTTCCTAGATTCTTCCATCGCTTCCCATAGATATTTGCCAATGATACTCTAGCAGGCTTGGAAGAAATCAAATGTGAAGCCATCTGAACCAAGAGCCTTCCCCTATGGCATTTCTTTCACCATCGCTTCTAACTCTGCTAGAGTCACCTCTCTGAGAAGGAATCTGTTGTGATCTTCTAAGACCAACTTTGGAATAACTTATTTGATTAGGTCAGTGTCTTCCCTTCTATCTTGAGGGGGCTTGGAAAGCATCTCGTTGAAGTAATTTCTAAGACCACGTTCGATGTCATCGTGTCTTTCAACCGTCACCGCTTCTTCCATTTTCAAAGAGTGAATCTAGTTTTGATTTCTACATTGTAGGAGGGGTTTTATAAGAATTTGGTATTCTTGTCGCCCTCTTTGAGTCAGGGCATCCTAGAATTTTGTTGAAACATGATTTCCTCTTGTTGGTATATTTCATCTAACTCCATTCTAAGGGTCGATTCCAGATGTTGGAGTTCTAGTGACAAACCCTCCTGGTTGATTTTCTCTTTCAATCATTCCATCTCCACCTCTAAGTTTCGTTTTGCTTCTTGAATATTCCCGAAGACTTATTTATTCCACTTATTTAGGCTATTTTTTATATGTTTTAACCTCTGTTGGAACTGGTACATTTTTGTTCCATACAACTTTTGGTATTCTCCCCACCACTCCTCAATCTTTTGTTGGAATTATAGGTGTCAGGTCCATCATTTCTCAAATCTGAACAGTTTTGGGTGTGGGTAGAGCCCATCCAACCATCTCAGAGATATTGGCCAATGGTCATAACTCTAGAAAGGCCTAGTTTTTCCCCTACTGCTTTCCTATTTTGGTAAAAAGATTATAAGACCAGGAATATGTCTACTATTTTTGTTATATGATTTTTCCCTCCTCTTTTATTGCTCCAGGTAAATCGACCTACTAACAGAATGATGTCTATCAGGAGGAGTTTCCCCACTACTTCTGTGAATGTTTGGCATTCCGAACTCAGGCACCCTATGTGCCCTTTCTTTTCTTCCAATGAGGTTATCATATTGAAGTCCCATCCCATGATACATTGTTGCTCCTTAATATTTATTTCTACCAACAAGAGCTCTCTCAAGAAATCTCTCTTGTCTGTTGGAGATTGGGGTCCATAAACTTGCGTAACTATCCCATGATCCGTCGACCCTATGATCTTGTAGGATATGGTTATTATCCTTTTATATTGGGCCCTTATTTCAACTTTGATTTTGCAGAGGTTCCACAAGAAGGATAGCCCTTTGGAAGCCCCATCGACTTCCGAACATATGAATTCACATTGATTCAAGATCGTCCTTGCTATTATTTCCATACTTTTACTGTTGCACTTGGTTTCTTGCAACATTACTATGTCCATATTTTCTTGTTTTAGTTTGTTCCTAAGAATTATGTGTTTGAAATTCCATTAAGACCCCTAATATTCCATGAGAAGATCTTCACATTTAACTTTTGGTTTGGGGAAGGAAGTACCTATCTGGTAGTCCTACTACCTATCCCGAGTCAATGAGAAGGGCGATTGTTTCTTTGAGAACTTGATTATGAGGCTTTTGACCTTTTTTCCTCTCCTCCCCTCTAGTTTTCTTAGTTTTTTTCAGTGGGTTTGATTTTATGCCTAGATTCCCTGACAAGGGGGCTAGATTTTCCGGCATTGGTTCTTTTCTTTGTCTTCTAAGGAGTTCTCTTTGGAGCCGACGAAGTTATCCCACCTGCATACTGTTAATCTCTTTTCCCCCATGGACCACTATCAGTGCCTGGATGTCTACTTCCATATCTTCTAATTCTAATTCTTGGTTGTGATCCTCCTTCACTCTTTCTTCATGGGATTCTTCGGAAGCCTCCAAGTCTTGCATTTGGATTTCTCCCATCTCCTTTCCTGGGTCTTTCAAGCTTGACTTTGTTTTTTTGCGTTTTTGTATTTCCTATTGTTTGGTCTTCATGTTTTCCTGTGTGGGTTGTTCTTTCTTTGTCCCTTTTTTCTTTCCTTCTTATGTTTCATCCATGTCTTATTTTTCTGCTAAGATATGGAAACTGTTGTCATCTTTCCTGGTCCCTTCCCCTGGATTTTTATTTCCTCTGTGTCCCACCTTTCTTTTATTTGGATTCTTTACAAATCCTTCAATGTCCTTCTCCTCCTTTCCTTTATTGTTCGTCTGGGTTTTTTTTTAGGGAAGTCTCGAAATAGGTTCCCATGAACATGGCATTTCATGCATATGAACATGATTTTCTCGTAGTTTATGGGTTGGACCCATTCTTCATCCTGAAATGATATAGCGATTGACTCAGGTAGGGATGCTACCATATTCATGTAGATGCATATTCTTGCATAGGATGTGTACTTAGTTACTTTTGTTATTTTCAAGATTTTGACAAAAGAGCCCAACATATTTCCTATTCCTTCTAGGGTTTCTAGGTGCTAGAACTCCCAGGGTAGGGAGTAAAGTCTAATCCACACTGGGGCAACTGTGAAGTCCTTTTTTTCTGGGAAAAAATGCTCCGACCAGTACCTGAGGTGGAGACCTGCGGAGTTAAAGAAATATGGTCCTTCATCGAAGATTTGGTTTCTGTCCTCTGAGCAGGTGAATATTGCTATAAAAAATCGCTTGGACCTAAGTTTTAATCTTATATCCCCTTTGACTTTCCATCTCATTTTTATCCACACTAGCAACACCTTTTCCAAGGGCTAGATCCCCATGAATTTTCTGATGACCGCATGGTCTTTCATGTATTGAATATAGTCTCCTACCAACATAGAGGTTATGTCGTATCTCTGATTCTCCTATGTTTTAGCCATACAATCATTCTTTAATTTTTTGTCAGGCTTGCTTCTTGTACCTACTTCATTGGCAGATTGGTTAGGGCTTTTCATTCTTTCGCGAGTCTCGACCATAAGGACGCCATGTGGCGGCTTGCTTTTCCCTCCATCTACAACATTCTTAAAGGACTTTTTCATTTCTTACTTCTTCGTTGCTTCTACCGCAACATCCAGACCCTCTGTCCCCTTTATTCCCACCCTAAACCCCTCTAAACCTTAACTGTACCGCCTGAAACTTCTCCCAAAACCTAACCAACTCCTTCCTCTCGCTCCATTGTGCTTCTCGGTTCTCCTTTATTTTAAATGTTAAAAGAGATTATTCTTCCATTTTTTTATAAAAATTAACTAAAATAATATTTATTTTTATATTTTTGTTTCTTTTTTTTAAATTATTCTGAAACTTGATACAATCTTGCCAAAATCAATATTGTATTTTCACATTATGTTTTTCATTAAAAAAATCTTGCCAAAATCAATATTGTATTTTCACATTATGTTTTTCATTAAAAAAAAAATTGATGCACCTTTTTTTTTAAGTTTTTAAAAATATTACTTTATTTTTATATATCCCCATTTTAAGTATTATTTTATTTTTTTTAATTTTCTCTAATTTTCTCTAATTTTACAAAAAAAATTACAAATTACAATTGAATAGTATTTTTTTTTTGTAATCCTGAATCTTTTTGACTTGGCGAGGGATTGCTTTCACTGAGATACCACGACCCAGGGGCATCTAAGCCGTCAAAGTCACCCGGGGTCTGGACCGCACCAACCTTTAATATGACTCGATTTGAAGTGTCCCCACAGGTTTCGAACCGCTAACTTTCACTTACATAATACCTTAACAACATACTCCCTTGCCAACTGCGCTAAACCTCAAAAACTTACAATTGAATAATTTAAATGAAAAACTATTATTAAAAAATACTCAAATCCAAACTTTTATAAATATAAAACTTTTATTTATATATAAACAAATGTGTTTAATATCATAAACTTAACTCAATACATATACAACATATATATACAACATGTTAAATAAATCAAATAAATTTTAATAAAATAATTTTTATTATTTTTACCATTAACCAAATTTAATTACTTATACACATTAAATTTAACGTTGTTCATATAACACATCATGCATCCTTATATGTGGGCACTTGTCACATCCATATAGACGTGCTTTAAAAGTAAAGAGTTCTCAAATGGGTATTTGATTGTTAATATGTAGTCTTGGAATGTGGAGATCTATAAATTAGAAAAATTCAAATAAATATGGGTGATATGATAATGATCTAAGTTATGATAATTATCGAAGTCGAAAACGATTGTTAATGATTTACGATCTATATTTTATATTAATTTATTAATAAATATTTAGATCTATATTTTATATTAATTTATTAATAAATATTTAGAATAATTTTTTTAAAGTAAAAAAGAGTCTATAAATTTTTATTCAAAATGTACAAAATATTACATTCATGGTTCAGGGTAGTTCCAGGGTCTACTAAAAAAACATGAGAATGTTACCTTGGAATAATAAGTTTTTTGAGTTTTTCATACAGTTCTTATTCATCTAACTTATGCATCTTAGTCAAGGTTATTACTGAGATCGACTAAGAGCTAAAGTTGAGATTTCCCCTAGGAGGGGCAAAAAACAAAAATACAACAACAATTAACAACATTCATCGATTGAGAGAGGGTGGAATATAACCTGAGTTTGCATTTATCTTTGGGTTGGTTGGTTCCATAGCTCTCATATCAAAATCCTGCTAGAGTCGCTTGCTATGCTCTGAAATATCTTTGTCTAGTTGGATTGGGCGCTCTCATGTACCATCCTGAGTGCCACTATCTGTTAGCGTCAGAAGTCACTCCTGGATTGCAACAGGAGCAGAGCCCGACGCCCATCAGTTTATGTCGCGATTTTTTTAGTGGGGTGATCGAGTGGAACTTAACTCAACACATTGTGGTTCTAACTCCGAAACTAGGCCAGGCATGCATGGGAAAGTAAGGTCTTAGATAAACTTCAGACAGTAAGTTGTAGCAAGGGTGAATAGGGGGGAAGACTTGTATCAGAGAGATGCAAAGGTCTGTCGTAAACATCAGGTTTCTAACAGACTGTAGGGGAAGACATTTAAACACAAGATCTTCTTACATTCAAACACAAAACACCGGAGAATACAACAATGCAACAATAAATCATTTATCATAACATGATTGCAATAATTCGCACGAATCAGTCGTTCACGAACTCTCTCAACATAAGATGAAAACTAGATGGAGTGAGAAGACTGTTTGTCATTAAACAAGAAATCTTACATACAAATGCATAACTAGAGAACTGAAGCGTATTAAAACTTTACAATCGGGAGCTTCGCTCTACCATCGATGCTTTACGAAAATGGCGAAAACGCCTACATATACTCAAAACAAACCACAATAGCGAAAACGAGACATTGCAATTAAAACATTGTGTCTGCATGTTTTCTGGCAGTCTGCGCATGCAGACTCTAGACGATCGTGCACTTATGACAGACGCGATCAGACTCCTGACTGTCTTGCAGGTGAATCGACAAGCTTTTAGTCCTTCGCCGGACTTTCCATTTATGGCGGAGACGATGTCTAACTACCTCCAACAACTTCAATAACTGCCTTCTTGGGATCAGGAACGATCCTGGTCAACTCTGCGTTTTGGGGACATGGAGGTCTTCTCGAGGGGCCATCTGGGCCAACCGAACGGTTCACGGGATGAGAGGTGGAAGATGTGGCGTGCTTAGCGAGGATGTTGTAGGTGCCAGTATGGTGAAAGTGAGGCGGGGGGGAAAAGGGGGGCTTTCGTGGAAGTGATACGGGGACAGGAGACAACGAATGGAGGGAGGTGCTGATGGTGGACGTGACCGGGTGCTAGGACCATAGGCTTATCTTCAAAGGCACCTCTCGTGCAACCCACAGACCTGGGTACTCTTGTGCCCAAGACAAGAAATGTTGCTAACATTAGGCTCCATGGGGGATAGAGTCGTCCCTGTGATGCTCTAAGAACTCATTTTGCAGTTCCAGTTTCCTGTTGTTGGGCTATGGAGTCAAGCTCGAAACACCTTGCCGAAAATACAGGCCGAAAAGTAAAAGTAAAAGCAAACAAAATAAACATACATGCTCAAGGGAGCTTATTTATGTACAACCCTAAACTAGTAAAACTGTATATACATGGGCTAGGTGAAAGAAAATTTCCACCATAGCCACCCATACTACTTGGTGATTCGTCCCTTCTCTTTACCGCAGATGCTCCATAAAATGCTAGGGAGGTATGATAGGCAGATGAAGATGAGGTTAACCATGCTGTCCATACCCCCAAATGTTGAGAAGGGGAATAAATTTATAGGCTCCAAAACCTTTGGAAAGAAAAACTCCATATAAGACCCCACAAGGTCACCATATCTAATGCCATGGGAATTTAGTTGGTCAGAAAACATCTCTTGTCCTCCGTGGTTTTTCACCTGTGGCATGATGTCTTCAGAGTGCATAAGTGGGTGGAGGACAAATGCAGGCTGGCCAATGCCAGATGACACCTGCCCACAAACAGGCTCTGGATAGGATATGAGTTGTCTACTAATCCCTTCCTCTTTATGCTTCTCTATGCTTCCTGCAAGCCTAGTAGAGCTGATTTCCACCCATGGCCTTTCCTTAATTAATAAAGGAACATGCTCTGTAATGTGGTCTTGGAAATCTTTCATAACACAATACTCACTTGTGAGTATTGGTGGACTAACGTTATTAGAACATTTCAAGAAATCTGAAATGTAGGACTCCATGCATATGGCCACAGGATCATGGGGAGTATGATAGAATCTTGGCCGCTTCAGAAGACCAGGATGTTCTTCTGCCAAAAACTCTCTACTCACAAAAGAATGTCCCTCCCCCTCATGGGAAAACCACTCTGGATCTTCTACAATTGTAGCTTTTACCCCAGAAAGATGATATTCAAATAAAGGAGCAGCAGGATCTAGGTCATAATGACTATTTCTGGGTTCTTGTTCCAGATCTGATCCATAATTGCTATATCCTTGCTTAGATTCTGAAACAGACTGACAGTCTTCTTCCTCCTGTATATGCAAATCTTCATGCTTACGAGTCCACCTGCTAGCCCTGATGTTTTCCTCAACCTCTATAGCATCCTCAAACAGATGTATCAATGATGAGGATTTCCTCTCTCTCAGGAGGAAGACTAGCTCTAGATGCTGAGCCATGATATAGTACACCATAGCAGAAGTCTCTGTGGGTATGATCTCTACAGGCATGCTATGATAAACACTGAAAACTATTCTGTTGAAAACAACCAAGGCTTCATCTTCCCCTTTCCTCAAGGAATTAAACTAGGACCAGTATTGATCAAGGGACTTGTTCTCACCCCAGCCTTTTAAAAATGTATGGTATAGTTCAGTCTAGGAACCAATAGAACCGGCCTCCAGACACCTAAACTACACTGCAACATCTCCAGACAGGGAGTGTGAGAACATCCTCATGACAACATCTTCGTGAAGGATCTCAAATTGATCAATAAGGATCTCAAAGGCCTCCATATGCCTCTCAGTTGTAACATGACCTTCCCCAGAAAATTGAGGAAGATACTTGAAGAAATCATGAGGATAAGGGTTAAGGTGATATGGCAGCCTCAGAGGTTTAAACAATTTATTTCTGATTTTGATTTGAAAAGCAGTGGGCTGATCATGGGATTCAATAAGAGGTTGGGGAGGCTTAGTAGGAAAAATAGGGGGTAACGAGGTCTGGGAAGACTATGAATTATCCTCAACCTCCTCAGGACTACAAGGGCACTCAACTCCAAGAGGAGGTGTGATACAGATCTCATCTTCATGGATAGGCAGAGGTGAAGGCACAAGATCAATATCTACAACACAAGAAGAGGGTATGCTTTCTTCTTCTGAGTGGATAAGGGGAGGCTCAAGGACATCAGAATGTACAAAGGAGAGGAAAAAATTCTCTATAAATGAAGGGAAAGAGACGAATGAGCTGACAAGGAAATACAGAACTTCATGCAGTAAGCTCATAAACTGATACCTGGTCTTTCCCTTCGACATGGACTTTCTTCTGTCAACAGAATCCCTTCCAGTGGAGTTTTTAAATGTGGAGTCGCCAGGTGAATGCTATGCATAATGAGTGTGTCCAGTCCTCGTTCACCATCAAAGACCAAAACTGAGCTTCATGTCTCCCAAGAGCTACCAGGTGTAGCCAGAGGCACTACAACAGAGGAGTTACCAGGTGGAATGACCTCAGAGGAGTCACCAGGTGCAAGTGCAATCTTCAATGGTTCTGATGTCTGATGCACCTTCAGAATCAGAAGCTCGATGTCGTTCAATCCCAGGGAATATTTTCAACTTCGTCCCCGGCAACAGCGCCAGAAATGTTAGCGTCGGAAGTCACTCGTGGATTGCAGCAGGAGCAGAGCCCGACGCCCATCAATTTATGTCCCGATTTGTTTAATGGGGTGATCGAGTGGAAGTTAACTCAACACAATGTGGTTCTAACTCCGAAACTAGGCCAGGCATGCATGGGCAAGTAAGGTCTTAGATAAACTTCAGACAATAAGTTGTAGCAAGGGTGAATAGGGGGGAAGACTTGTATTAGAGAGATGAAAAGGTCTATCGTAAACATCAGGTTTCTAACAGATTGTTGGGGAAGACATTTAAACGCAAGATCTTCTTACATTCAAACATAAAACACCGGAGAATACAACAATGCAACAATAAATCCTTTATCATAACATGATTGCAATAATTCACACGAATCAGTCGTTCACGAACTCTCTCAGCATAAGATGAAAACTAGATGGAGTGAGAAGACTGTCTGTCATTAAACAAGAAATCTTACATACAGATGCATAACCAGAGAACTAAAGCGTGTTAAAACTTTACAATCGGGAGCTTCGCTCTACCATCGATGCTTTACAAAAATGGCGAAAACGCCTACATATACTCAAAACAAACCACAACAGCGAAAACAAGACACTGCAATTAAAACATTGTGTCTGCATGTCTTCTGGCAGTCTGCACATGCAGACTCTGGACGATCGTGCGCTTATGACAGACACAATCGGACTCCTGACTATCCTGCAGGTGAATCGACAAGCTTTTAGTCCTTCGCTGGACTTTCCATTTATGGCGGAGACGATGTCTAACCACCTCCAGCAACTTCAATAACTGCCTTCTTGGGATTGGGAACGGTCCTGGTCAACTCTACCTTTTGGGGACGTGGAGGTCTTCTCGAGGGGCCATCTAGACCAACCAAACGGTTCACAGGATGAGAGGTGGAAGATGTGGCGTGCTTGGCGAGGATACTATAGGTTCCAGTATGGTGAA
>JZKD02S1673656.1:177275-197070 GCA_000966675.3 Picea glauca | reverse complement strand
AAATGTTTAAACTAAACTTATTTTTTTTAATATAGTAATAAAAAAATAATTAAACTTAAATATTAATAACTAATTTGATTAAATTATTAATATTATTAAATAATATTAAAAAATGTTTAAACTTAAAAAAATATTTTACATAATAATAAAAAATACTTAAACTTAAATATTAATAACTATTTTGACTAAATTACATCTTTTGATAGCATTATGTTCACATGGTTTTCCATTTTTCTAAGAAGATTCTTAAAAAAAATCTTGCATGGCATTGAAAATATACTTAGACTTGAATATTAAGAACTTTCAAGAGCCTTGGAACATGGGCAGAAATCTAACTTGATAGACATTTGTGTTCGTCTTTTTCTTTGAATGCTCTATTACGTTATAAATTGCATGTTGCAAATTAATTTCAGTTTTTGTTTGTTTGTTTTTGGAATGGTATATTTGCCATCAATTGATTCAGTTTCTTTATAAATGGTTTATAAAGAAAAAATAGTTTCATAAGTCAAAGCTCAAACATAACCTGTAATTATGTAATAAATGGATCGATGTCTTGTAAGTTGACAAAAGCATGAAAAAATCTGCAAGAAGAAGTCAAAGGAATGTTAAAAGTGAAGAAGTATAATAATCAAATGAAATATGCATTTAACTTATTCTAAGGCAATTGAGATGCAGTGGGGGTGCTTTGGTCTTTGAATTTCAATAGGAGTTAATTGGAATATGGTTAGCAAATGATGCGCATAACACAAATTATCACAAAATTTCTTGTTTGTTTATTTGACATACGTAAATGTAGTTTTTTCATTAGATATATGTATATTTACTATAAAGAGAATGTCTTTTAGTAGAGGTTTTTATGAAACTTCTTCGAAAAAATTATTTTTTCTCTATTTATAGAGACGGTGGGAAGTCAAAGGTTTTTTTTACCGGTGCGCATGTAAGGTATGTCATACGCACTGGTGCACACATTAAATATAACACTCTGGTGCTTAAATGTTTAGAAGCATTGTCATAAGTTGTAATAAAAATAACAAGCACCAATCAAAGCACACCAGTGCCATTGAATCTTACGACCTGATGTGTATCGTTATCGTCAGACACACTATGATAGGGTAAATAATTTTTTTTACCAAACCGATTTTCATTGTTATACTTCATCCAATGCTTCCAAACTCTCAAGCAAGCACCGATGCTCACTCTCCTTCCAAAGACACCTTGTTCTCGGTGCTCTACAACGAGTTGTAGAGCTCCACTAGTAGATTCCATACATTTCCAAATTTTGGAAATTACCACGAATTTTCATTTTATCTCAAAGGTGGAACCATGCCTCCTCGAGACATAAGAGTTCACGTAAATTGTTTATTACTTTCCTCTTTGCATTTTTCATCCAATTAAGATTTTAATTTAGCTTGAATTTTGGCCATTTTTTCAATTTGTTTTTCCAATTCCGCATGGTGCACCTGAACGCTTTGGCTCGCCTTGAAGTGGTGCCTCATGTGCAAACTTCATAGTAAACACCGCCACTAGTGTGTCTAATCCAAATGTATGCACCGATGTCGTTCA
The DNA here is from genome assembly GCA_000966675.3 of Picea glauca. NCBI lineage: Eukaryota > Viridiplantae > Streptophyta > Pinopsida > Pinales > Pinaceae > Picea > Picea glauca. The sequence goes on along the minus strand of JZKD02S1673656.1, from coordinate 195,507 downwards.
AGGAAGAACATCATGATAAAAAAAATAAAAAAATGGCATGTCTTTTGTGATGCCCCCTAATCGGTGTGCCTTTTGTGATGCCCCACACAATACACACCGATATTGTTAAAGGAAAATCACCGCGACAAGTTTTTAAAAATAAACATAGTGGTGCATATTTTATGAGGCCCCATATCCAGTGTGTTATGAAAGACAACACACCACTAAACAACTTTCTGGTGCTCTGGTAGAACTAGCGCACCGGTTCTTTCAGTTTAACAAAGTGCACCGATAATTTTTCGCACCATAAATTTTAGCGTAATGGTGCATCCTTGTTAACCAAGTGTATTGGTGCTGTTAAAATAAATGCACTAGGAAAAATGTTGAATGACTTGGCATGTTGGGGTCTTTCATTGGACACCCCATTACTGGTGCTCTACACAACCCAATGTACCACAAAAAAATTTCGGTTCTCAAATAACATGGTAGCAACGGTGTGTTCATATTAACACATGGCACTGCTTAGTTTGCAATAAAACAATTTAACCTAGCGGTTCCTTTAAGTACAACAAACACACAATTGTTCTAAAGAGCATGACACCGGGCTACATATTTCACAATTTAAAAACATAAGTGTCTTATGGGATGCAATGGTAAAATATGCGGCGGTGCCACAAGAAACATGGTGCATCAGTGCGTGATATTAACAACACTACATGGAGGTACTATTTGTTTGATATAGGGAGTCGTTTGCAGTGCATAGTTATTGTTTGAGGTGCACCAGTTAATTTTCTACATTTTTTTGCAAACAAAGATTAATTTTAGTTTTTGTTAAACATAAGTTATTTATATATGTGTGTGTTTTATAATTTCAATTCATTATATATGTGTGTGTGTGTGTGTGTTCCTAAAAATATTTATATGTGAATTAGAGATGACAATGATGAGAAGAGACACAACAACAACAAGTCGAAACGTTGTTAAAGCAAGATTTGCCTCACCCTCTGCAATCTTGCAGAGAGGGCCTTATTCCATTCCCCCATGCAGGCTTACTTTCCCTGATTGATAAATCCAAAGACAAAAATAAATATTTTTCCACTTATACACACCTTGCAAGTTATACAACAAGTGTATACGCTGGCTACTCCACTACAACCCGCGTACATCGAGATTTGAGCCAGAAAATCAAAATTAAATGTCGGGTTTCCATATCACGATAGGAGATCTCTAATCCTTGGCCTTCCATATACTGGAAATGTTCTGACTCGGCCCTTCAATTGCATTTTGAAGGCGATAAAGAATCCAATTCTGAGCTATGGAAAAGAAAGAGAGAATTCAACTTTGAGAGCAAAGTTACTTTGGAGAAATTATTTACTTCATATTGAGTCTGCATACCTTTGTCCTTTAACTCTGAACACAGTGTTCAACCCCCAAGCTCTTCCCTTATTGATGGAGAACCTCTTTGTGTCCCGTATATGAGCTTGCCTTTGGTGGAGGATTGAAGTGGTGGAGGCCCAATTGGAAGGAACTTGGTTTCTTGGTTTCGAACCATGTCGACACGGAAGTTTGTAATATTTTCACTTATGCTGATCTTTATTAATAGAAATACTCCTTTCCTGTCTAATTGATATCTTGAAAATATATGTATTATGATCCATGGGCATGTTTGTTTTGTATATTAATGGATTATGCTATCTAATGTGCTAACCTATTATATTATCACTATATGCTTGCTCTGCTTGTTTGTTGAGAACTTGTTGCATGTATAAAGCTTTGGGTCAAAGTGCTCAACGATGGACATCATCAAACATTTGGACGAGGTAGGCCTCTTTCTTACCTCCCTTGCACATTAGTTTATATAGCATATGATGGAATTGAGTCGATTTCTACAGTCATACTTGTCTGTTGTGGTTCACCCTAACCATAGAGAGATTTTCCTCGTAACAGAATTGACGACTCTACTGGGGAGGAATCTTATTTATTAGGGTTTGAAGTACTTTTTCCCTTAGATTGCTCTCATTTCTATTGTGGTTCTTGTCGTATCATCGCTTGACAACTCCTGTTCACTATGGGTCTAAGTTTTCAGCCTCTCTCCCTTCCCTGGCCTTGTTTCAAAGCATATACACGCCTTTTTGCTTGACAGTCGCGTATACATGTAGGTTGTCTCATTGCAAGCTGCGTATATACACTCTGTTTTCCCAAATAGTCGCGTACACCTTTCTTCCTTGCCTATTTGCTTGGTTTGGTGTTTGCTGGGTGGGATTTGATGCTTGTTGAGCCTTTTTAGGTCCCTGTAGTGCTTGTTGAGTGCCCGTGGGATGACAAGAAACCCTCTTTTGGTTGAATTTTTGGGCGAAGTTTTTCTCTTCATATTTTCATTTTTATTGTCCTTGTGCATTGGGTTGGGTGTTTCATTGCTTGATATCTTGCTTGAGTTATCTCTCTTTTATACACAGTAGGTCTTTATATCAAGTTACTTTTCAGTTCATGCATTTTCAGTTTCGATATATTGAAAATACAAAAAAAATAGGCATTTTTTGTCTTTTGAGTTTTTATCATTACCTTAGTGCATATAGTGAAAGATTGCATTTTTCACTTCTGAATTGCATAGTTGAATTTGAAAATTGCATCACTTTTAGGAGCATATCATACATTAAAAGTTAAAGTTAAGACTTTGCATTATTTTCATATTTACTTTATTGCAGAGTCATAACACCATGAGTTTCATCTCCATACCTTTTTGAGTAATCATGGCCATAAAATCAATGCTATAATTTAAAATTTATTAGTAACGATTTTATTTTCTAGGGTGCACATACTAGCCTATAATTTAGTGCCTTGGAATAAGATTTTTGTGAGTAAACTTCTCCAAGGAAATTAAATCAACATATGTGTCTGAGAAAGGGAGTTGAGAAGGCCATTGTGTAATTGGTAAGATAAGGAGGCTCCGCTCACACCGGAGTTAATCACGAAGTCACACAAAGTTGGTTGAAGGGATATCCCCCTGATACTCTCCTAGCGTTAGAGATATTTTTGTGGATTTATTCGTATTTGGGGATCTTGCTAGTGCCCATACCTCCGCGAGAGGCAGTGCTTTTAAGGTTTTGGGCTTCGCTACCCTGCCCATATGGTGATCCAAACTTACGAATGCTCGCCTGTGCATCGGTTATACAATGGTTTATTAGTTGCTTGACTTAGGTATCTCATAGGTTACTTGCAGGGGTTATTCTGCAATTACCCTAGGTCAGATAGGGGTCGGACAATACACAACCTTTATGGAGGATTACCTCTCTGGGGGGATCTAACTGACTAGTTTTTAAGCCTACGAGGGCCCCTATAACTAATTCTGTTACCTCCGATCTTTAGCAGGGAGTCTTAGGCCCCTCTTGGGCGAGACATACCTTCTAATTTAGGGAGGGACACCACTCAACCACTTTACCCCATTTACATGCATATTGGTCGTTTGACTTTTGGTGTGATCTTTGCTTACTAGTTGGACTTAGGATATATTTTTTATCTTTAGAGTCTTAAGTCATCATGGAGTCGGACCAGCCTCCTCGTCGGTCCTGCCGCTTGTTAAAGTTACCACTGAATTTCGTGTCCTTGCCTTCTAAAAGGCGTAGAGTTATTATACATGGTACACACACATCCACCGTTCAGACTTGTGATTCTACAAGGATGAATACTTAATCTGGTATTTAGAATTCTGGGAGCCCTTCAACTCCCATACCCACTATAGTTAATGGCACACCATTGACTCTTGTAACCTCTATGGTCGTAGTGTCAGAGGTACCTATCATTACTATGGCTTGACCTATAGTTAATGCTCAAGCTACCACCTCAAACCCTTTAGGGTCTCTTGGCCACTCAACGAGCTACAATGTTCAGTCCATCCCTATGGATTCTAGTCCATTTTCTTATGGTATGCCTAACTTCACTTTGCAGTTTTTGAACTCCATCCCAGCTGCTGGCCCTAATGCTATCATTGGGCTCGGGGGCAGTACACCTCCCTACACTCCTTTTTCATTTGGTGGATCTCAAATCCCTCAAATGACTCCTAATATGGGAGGTATACCCGCTTTTAACCCTAGGTCCAATCCTCCTACTTCTGGGTGGAATAGTCAACCTGACGGACAAGCTTCGACTCAAGTTTCGTCTTACAATCCTACCTCCTCGACACAGATTCTAACCAATAAATTTGGCATGACGAATCCGCCTCTATCCTCTGGTTTCCAACTTGGGGGAGGTCGGTTTCACTCTTTGGGCAACCCCCAACCCGGATCTAATACGGCTGGGGGGAATTTCTATAATCCTCAACAGAACATTCCATCTGGAATGATGCCCAACCAACCTTATATGAATTAGCTCGGAGGAGGGCCTTATAACGTGAACAGGGCCATGGTGTTTACCAGAATCCTGGATGGCCTCTGAATCCACAAGCGCAATATTTCCCGGGAGGATGGGGCCAGATGTCACAACCCCCTCTCCCTTTTCTGGCCATGCTTAATATGCCAGATTTGGATAAGTTAATGAATGACCCTGTGAGTCACAATCCTACATGGCCCCCGGTCCCCACCAAACTTCCTTCGGACATCCCAAAGTTCGAGGGTAAGAATGGAGAGGATCCTAGTGATCACATCACTACCTTTCACCTTTGGTGCTCATCAAACTCCTTTAATGACGGCTCTATTCGTTTGAGATTATTTCAATGCACCCTCATCGAAGTTGCTGCAAAATGGTATATTGAGCTACCCAAGGGGGCATATGGGACTTTTAGTCAGTTGGTAATGGTCTTTCTTAACCACTTCCAATTGCCCATTCGTTATGATGCTGGCTTAGAATTATTGTCAACTTTACTCTAGGATACCACCACTCATATCTCAGACCATATCCAGGAGTGGCGTAGACGGAAGAGGTTGATTAAGAACCCTATACCCCCGACCTTTCTTTTAGAATTGTTTCTTAAGTCTTTGTACGCTCCTATCTCAAAGGACGTTGCTACTTCCAGGGTTACCACTGAGGAGGAAGTTATCTTTAGGGCCCAACCATTAGATTTGATTTATGCTCAGAATAGGATGTTATACCATCTTCTTCCTGACGCACCGTGGTCTACTTACGACCCTAGGCAAAAGTCCGGACCTCATGCCGATGGCATTGTAGGTTCTACCAATGTAAAGTCTGCAGACTTGGTGACAAACCAGTTGAAAGAGTTGTCTTTAAGACATTCTGCAGGAGGACCAATGTCGTCTATGTCTTCCAATCCTACTCAGTCGACGGATGTACACTCCGTGCAATCGTCGACCAACCTGAATGGTAACCAACAACCAGGAGGGAATAAGAAGAAAGGATGAAATAACCGTAAGGGTGGGAAAAATGGTAATAAACCCAAGGACAATAATAATAATGAGAAGACGGGTAATAATGTTGGAGAGGGAAAACGAGAAAAATGTAAGATGAAGTTTCCCTGTAAGATTTTCACAGATGATCACCTTACCCATTTGTGCCCCAAACTTGCAGAAGCTGCGAGGATTTTAGCTCAATCGCCTGCCATGCTGACGAATCTATTCCCACATAATCAACACTTAGCTTCGAGCTCCTCAAATGCCAGAAATGCGGCTGGTGGAGGTCAAAACCAACAGTTGCAAGATGGCGACCGTTTATGTATCAATATGGTCAATGCGAAAATTGATGTAGCCACTTGATCTCGAGACTATAGTTCTAAACCAACTAATATTGATCTAGAATCTCCTCCTCCTCCGGAGACAAATTTACAGATTGAGAAACCAGAGCCACTGCCTCGTATTCCGAAAGGAGTACTCAAGCGCTCTACCCATAATCCAAATTCTAGAGCCACCCAAAACTACTCTATTGTTGAGGACATGGGCCAAACCCCTTGTGCGATGTCGGCTTTGAAGGTACTCCAAACATGTCCTTCACAGAGGAATGCCTTACTCTCTACTCTAGGATCTCTAGAACCCAATGGCTCAAAGGTTATCAAGTTTGACGTCATAGATGTTAAGCCTCACTTACCTTACCATGTGGTTTTAGAAATCCATGTGGAGTATTCAAAGTATACCATCAAACGTGCGGTTGTTGATGAAGGCGCTGCTACGTGTGTGATGTCTCTGGCCTGTTGGAAATCTCTTGGTTCCCCGACCCTTTCCAAGTCATCGAACATGTTGACTTATTTTGAAGGTCACTCCTCCCTCCCTCATGGTATTTTCCCCACCTTTCCGGTCCAGTTAGGCGGGAATATGGTAGAGGTGGAGGTAGTTTATGCGCCTCTTGATTATAACTTGTTACTAGGTCACAATTGGACTTATGCTATGATCGTCATCATGTTGTCCGTCTTCCGTATCCTTTGTTTTCCTCATGAAGGGAAGATCATGATGATTGATCAATTATCCTTTGCGTGCTCTATTCCTAATGCATCTCTTAGACAATCGATCCCCATGATCAACAATTCTCAGTCGACAACTGAGAATATCGATGTCGGAATGTATTCTTCCCTTATGGGTACTTTTGACTTCTCGGCACCAAACCATCAATCAATCCCCATGATCAACAATTCTTAGTCGACAACTGAGAATATCGATGTCAGAATGTATTCTTCCCTTATGGGTACTTTTGACTTCTCGTCACCAAACCATCAAGTTTATGCCATGTCTAGTAGGATCGTCTCGACTGGGAGGTCCATTCCTTTCCGCACATCTTATTTTGATGATCCGTGGACCCTACCTTCCCTGAATTTGTCTTGTGAAGGGCAGTCGCATGCTAGGATGGCCATGCCACTATCGACAACAACGATTACGTATCAAGCTATTCTCGACTCTTCCGTCGATCCCGATCCAGTTCCCTCGCTGATGGACAAGGAGGATCTCATGTCTAGGCACGAGTGGGCCACCTCATTGTCTTGTTCACATTATTTCTTCAATGGGAATTTTCCTTCAGACGAATCCATCATCGAAGCCATGAATGGTTCCGACAAACCTTGAGATGATATGCATCACCTCTCTTATTTTCTCCCAGAGCTTGAAAGAATCGAACAAGATAGTTTTCGATCTACTTTGAGAGAGATAGTCGGTCACGCCGTAGTTCCACTTGATACACACAACATTTATTCCAAAGGAAACATGGCGAGTATTTATCCTACCATCTAGATCGACGTCTCTCGTACCCCTGGCACGATTGAAAATCTAAATATCCATGTGGATTGTTCGCCAGAAGAAATCCTGATCTACACCGAGCTCTTCAAGGAATTTCGAGACATATTTGCTTGGTCCTATGAAGAGATGCCAGGTATCGACCCTCGTATTATCGAACATGAGATTAAAATTTATCTGGATGCTAAACCTATTCGGAAACGTATTAGAGTTTTCAACCCTCGAAAGGCCCCCATTATTAAGGTAGAGGTGGAGAAGCTACTTAATGCTGGCTTCATCTACCCAGTTCCTTTAACCAAATGGGTATCCAACCCTGTTCCTGTAGATAAGAAGAAAGGAACCATCCGTGTATGTATGGATTTTCTTGACCTGAACAAGGCTTGTCTGAAAGACAACTTCCCAACACCTTTCATCGATCAGATTCTCAACGAGTGTGCGGGAAGCAAAGTATTTTCTTTTATGGACGGATTTTCAGGATATAATCAAGTTCAAATTAAACCCTAGGATCAACACAAGATGACATTTATTTGTCCTTGGGGTACTTTTGCTTACCGGAAATGCCTTTCGGCCTTAAAAACATCGGAGCAACCTTTCAACGTGCCATGACTTTCACGTTTCATGATCTTAAGCACATAGTTGAAGCTTACCTTGATGATCTTGCTGTTCACTCTCGCTAGAGAGCGGATCACGTTACTCACCTTCGACTTGTTTTCGAAATTTGTCGTTATTATAGAATCCGGTTGAACCCTCACAAGTGCATATTTTGCGTTAAGTCTGGTCGTCTTTTAGGTTTTCTAGTTTCTGAGACTGGGATCATGGTAGATCCTCTTAAGTTTGAGGCAATACTTCGGTTTCCTCCCCCACGCACGATTAGAAAACTTCAGGGTCTACAGGGGAAAGCTAACTTTCTTCGTAGGTTTATAGTGAACTATGCCACTATCATTAAAGGTTTCATGCGTCTTTTGAAGAAGGACACCCCTTTTATCTGGGATGAGCAAGCCCAGGAGTCCTTCAATGCTTTGAAGAAATCTTTGGTGTCGACGCCTTTACTGAAGCCTCTCGACTATGGTAGAGATTAATTGCTTTATATCGCCGTGTCCGAGGATATGATTGGTATGGTTCTAGTTCAGGAAGATGATGAGCTCCATGAGCATGTCAGTTACTATCTTAGTCGAACTTTACTCGGTCCTGAACTTAATTATACTCACATTGAAAAGCTAGCTTTGGCTATCGTTCACGTAGTCCAACATCTACGTCATTATATATTACTTTGTAAGACTACGATGGTTGCTAACGTTAATCCATTTTAATACGTCCTTACCCGACATATCATAGGGGGAAAATACAATAAATGGATTGTCATTTTACATGAGTTTGATCTCGATTTCTCTTCCGCAAAATCCAAGAAATCCCTAGTCTTTGCAAAGCTAATATCCTATTTTCCATGATTAGATGAGGACGTTATCTATTTTGATTCATTTGCAGATAGACAAATTTTTCTTGTCTCGTCGTCTGACCCCTGGTATGGATACATCATGCTCTACCTTCAAACCTTGAAGTTCCCTTAACATCTCTCACGAGATGACCAATGACATATAAGGTACCAAGCTAAGAAATATACTATTGTCGGCGACACTTTGTATCACCGAGGAATAGATGATATCTTGTGTCGTTGTTTAACCCACGGAGAAGGTGAGTGTGTTCTGAATGATTTCCATAGTGGGGCTTGTGGTGGTCATCTATTCGGGCTTGCGAAAACCCAAAAAAATTTGCGAGCCGGTTATTTCTGGCCTACTATCTGTAAGGATTGTATTGAAGCGGTTAAGAAGTGTCACCCCTGCCAGGTGTTCACTCAGAAAATGCACTCACAACCAACCGCTCTTCATCCAATCATTACTGTTGGTCCCTTCACCAAGTGGGGGGTGGACTTCGTCGATTGCAACCCAACTTCGGTTGGGGGAATCAACACATTATCGTGGTCGTAGACACTTTACTAAGTGGTCTGAGGCCATGCCTACAGTTAAGTTCGATGGGAAGATTGCAACCTTCTTCGTATTCAATCAGATTATCGCCTGGTTCGGTATCCCGAGTGAGATTGTCACTGACCATGGAAGTCACTTTCAGAATGAGATGACGGAATAACTAGAAGCTAAGATGGGGTTTAAACATGGTCATTCTTCTCCTTATTATCCCCAGGAAAATGGGCAAGTAGAGGCCATCAACAAGTCTCTCAAGACCATTTTGAAAAAAACTGTCAGTTAGAGTAAATCCGACTGGTACATCATGCTATATCCTGCACTCTGGTCATACCGAACCTCAGTCAAGACTGCCACCAGATTTGATCTTTTCTAGTTAGTACATGGTGTGGAGTCGATTTTACCCATTGAATGCAAAATACCTTCTATTAAGTTGGCAGTCACACTCCTACTTGACACTTCCGATCTCGAGCGATGCCTTGTACACCTAGAGAGTCTTGATGAGCAACGTCGAGACTCCTCTACGACTATTGAGACAAACAAACAACATGTTAAGGTCTCTAGTATGATAAGTCTGTATGTCCTCGATTGTACGCTGAGGGTGACTTGGTCCTCTTGTACGATCAAGCCAAAGAATTGCCGGGGGCAGGAAAGTTTAAACCCATGTGGCACGGTCCTTACATCGTGCGATGCGTTCTAGAAAAAGGAGCCTATGAGTTAGAAGATTACGAAGGGAATAAGTTGGCCGAGCCCATAAATGGGCTCTACTTGAAAATATATTACTCTTGAGCCCAAGCTTGGGAAGAACTCTCTGTATACTAATGTAATTTAGTGTATATATCTATTTTCTTTTTCGTCTTCGATTTTCTTATAGAGTTTTCACTTGGTTTACATATGTCAATGGAGTCATCAGTCTACTTAGGATTCACAGACGGGGCTAGTCGTCATAAATGAAACTTGTCTTCCACCGCTTGGGTGGTTTACTCACCCGAGGGTCTACTGGTGTCTTCAGGAGGCGTATGCCTAGGGCCATCCATGAATAATGTGGCCGAATATAGCGTCGTTATAGAAATTTTGCGCGATGCTATCTCACATCGCATTCGTTCATTAGAAGTTCACCTGGATTCCCAGTTGGTAGTACGTCAGTTGAACGGTCGTTACCGTGTGTGTGATCCTACTTTACTTCAACGATTTCTATGGGTACGTCTTTTAGAATGATAATTTGATTTTATTACATATTATAATATTCCTAGTAGTTATAATCATGTACCTAATGCTTATGCTAACTTTGTTTTAGATTGGCATTTGTCACATAGTTAAAAGCAAAGAAAACCATCTAATCAATGTACACATTGTAAAATATAAGTAAAGTTGAAGATCCCTTTTTATATATTTCAAAAAATATGGTGTTTAGAATAAAAAAATGGTCTAACACCCTCAATACATATACAACTGGTATAACAATATCCCCCGACATCTACACCTGTGGCGACGGATGTGTGTCATGGTAGCAAACCATGATGTTTGTGAGATGCCGAAATAGTCATACCCATGCCTCAGGTACACCAACCACTTGTTGCTGCATGGCTTCAGGCAAATCCTCTACATGAACCATAGGTATCCTATGATTTAAATGTGACAGGTTTCTCTGCACGTTTTGTAGGACCCTCTCGACCTCTCCTCCCGCTGCTTCGTCTCCCCGGTTCCTCTGTCGATGTCGAGGGAAACCCTTTGGCCGTCGTGGACCCATGTCTATGACACAAAAATGTCTAGTCAATACTTAAGCACCATCCAAAAACATTTTTGTCCTAATTATACAAAAATACAAAAAAACAAAATATTTAAAAACTTTTTGACATACCTATGTCACCGTAGGCGGACCCTGGTGGAAGTGGCATGTATGGATCTCCTCTGAAGTCAATCCCCTCGTAGGGATAGTCATCAAGAGAGAGGATTGTCGCTGCCACTAGTAGAAAAAGTCCTCGTTGTAGGGTGTTGACACCCTACCTCCTCCCTGCCACCTCATCACCTCGGTCCACCATGCCATGGATGGATCGCGAGGTCCTCTTAGGAGAATCTCAACTCTAGGTCCAAAACGTAGAACCTGCTCGAAAAATAAACTGCACAAGATGGAGGCAAACCTAAAATTTCTTTTACCCCCCTACTTGCACTCTGTCAACTGGCTCTTCATATTGACCAGTAGTGAGGTACACCAGTTGTACACTGTGGGTCTCGCACACTGCACTACATAGAACATGAGCGACCTCGATGCCTAGTGCAATGAGGCCGAACTTGTGATCCTGGTCAAGAGTAGGACAATTATTTTCAGACTGAGGTTGTTTATTGCCCGGATAGGGACTTAAATTCCTACCTTAGGAGTCCCTACTACACAATGGGTGTCGATATATTCTTCTATCTTCATCCCGCTGGCCTCTTCCCGTGACTTGAGGTTCACAACCTCCCCCCGACGTGATAGAACAATAAAAAATTAAATGTCCTCTACTTCAATTCTCAATGGTTTCCCATCGAGATTGAAGCTCTCACTATCAGGGTTCCAGTAACCCACCAACATCTCCAAAAACCTCACTTGGGCTCTCATTCCTTTGAGTGCCCAAAACTTATACAAACCACATCTCTTTAAGGCCATTTGGGCCTCCGGATCTCGATCTACGACAACATCGACCTCCTCATTCTCTTGCTCTCTCCATTCAAGAACCATCCTGTCAAAGACAAATACAATTTTGAGTTAGAACCCTTCATTTTGGTCATTTGCGTGCCTGTACGCGGCTTCCTTTGCACATTGTCGCATGTAGGGTTTAATATATGCCCCCTGTAGTTAATACATGGGAGTATACCTCTTCGTATACGTGACCTAATCAAAGCCAGCCCACGTACACCGAAATCTATGATTTGCGCTTTAAATAACTAAAAATTTAAGACCTAATTCAAAAATGTAATCCATTGAAATTAAAGAGAAAGATATCAAGAATTACCTGATCTAGACGGCTCGTGATTTCGTTTCCGAATGCTCCCATAATCGTCGTTTGAATCTTGGAGGAATTTTTGTCCAATTTGCATTAGTTGGGTAAAAAATCAAAATGGTATAGTAATTTTTGATTTTATTACTATTTATAAATTATTTTTACCCACTTTCTATAGTTTTAAGCCATTTTTGTACCTAATGGACTAATACAAAAGTGGATCGAGTTGGTTTTTGCAGTTTTAACCTGGGATTCTTGCAGATTTCAGCGTTATGTCGACTGTTTGTCACCTTAGGCAAGTATATTCATTACCCAACATATAGGATATGTATCCATTCTGTCATGCATTTTCACATTATCCTTTAACTGTCACTCTTTATGGCCTAGGTACAAACCCATTTGTTGTGACACAAAACCTTCCATCTGTCATAAAGTCATGTCGTTAACAAGTGGTAGAGACTTACCAAAGATGGGTAACCTAGTTAGATCCCCTACTGCATTTGGTGCCCATGCAGAGATTTTTTCTTAGGACAGGGAGTCCCTCACAGCGGATACATGAATTTATGCTGAGCCTCATTTCTCACTCATAACCATGCTTCTTTATTACCTGAGGACTCCCAAACGATTCTTGGTTAAGCTCTTTTCCAACTTGTCTAAAAAAAGAAAAAATATTGCCGAGTGATTTTTTCCTTTCACACTCATTAAAATCGGATTTGAAAGATCACGAGTCATAGTTAATCTCTTTTCCGAATCGTTATCAAAAAGTGAAAAGATCATCGAGTGAACTTGTCTTTTTCACACTCGTAAATTGGTTTTGAAGAGACGTCTACTTGGCACAAGTTTATCCCTTTTTCACACCAAGTAGACTAAAAGACATAAAAAAGGACATTTTTGGCATTAAGTTGTGATTGCATCTCATGCCCCTGCTTGCAGTATTGAGCCTATAGCTAGTTCTCGCTTTGCGTTATAAACCATTCTCCTTAGCAGTTTTGCATCCTCAACCAAACAGAGCCTTGTTTATATCCTTCGCAATTTGACACCCTATACCTAGGAGGGAACATTCCCCCAAGTGTCCATCTCCTACATGCACCTCCCTGCATTGAGCATAGGTACGTTCCATTGCTAGAACTAGTTTTTCTTTCTTGCGACACTCGTTTCCTCCTTTGTATCATAGCATTCGTTTGTTATGAAAAAACAAAAAAAGACGGGTGAAAAGGGAGTATTATCTTATATTGGTAGTAGTCGTGTCCCCTTTGAACAAAGAACAAAGTTATTTGAGTCCATTCATCATAATTTTGGGATTAACATGGCCTTAGGAAGCTGAGCTCGTTACACAGTCTTCTCTACCGACTGGTTACTCTTCCAGTCTCTACAGAGAACTTCATTGATGCCTCCTATATCTCATGATTTTATCATTGGGTCTATGCTGTTAGAGTCCTCCACATGTCTCATGCTCTTGTTCAAAGGAAGTCTATCAACCTGTGTCGGGCACTCCTCAGAAATCTTGACTTTGCATGTCGGCCATACCCTCATTTTGTCTCAGAATCACATGATACGTTAGTCCTATCATGCACCCTGACCCTACTTCCATCATTGGCAGGTAACCTTGAACCCAACAGTCGACATTTCATCATTGGTCGCTGACTGGGTGGTTTCCCTTGTGTTCGACGACAAGACATCTATTCACACATTAGGATTCATGTAGTGTCTTAGATGAAATTATCCTTATCGATGGTCTCCTCACCTTTGTGAATATTTTTTCATCATTGGCTGCTATTTAGAGGGTGTTTTTTGTGTACTGCTTGCACTTGGAACACACGAAAGACGCACCGGGTCGTTGGTTCATGAAACTTGTTCTTCGTCCAATTTCCACCAAATCATGAAGCTCCTTATTTGTCCCTCATGCTCACTGATGAGAGATTCCTTAATTCTCTCCTTTTAGCGGGTTTCTTTCCATCGACTTCAACCCATTTATTCTGGAAACGAGACCTAGAGTCTTATGAGTACCTTGAGTATTGCAGTCATTAGTGGCAGGCTCTCTCGCCATCAATGGATTCTTCAGGTGTTTGACACCGACTCCTCTATTCACACTTGTAAGAATGTACTCAGTGCCTTGATACCTACTTTCATTGTCGGTAGGCTATCTCGCATTTTTTAACGGTATACATCAATGACCGGTAATCAAACAATGTCTCATTGTGTTCGACCTCAACTCTTTTTTTCACATGATGTAGACTTGCACCTTTGGTGGATTGTGTAGAAGACTTGAAGACATCACTACGTGGCCACAACTTTACCGAGTTGTTGCTTCCTTTTCCTTTGTACCAGTACCTATATGACTTCAGTGATCATGGGAGATCATATTGTACTCCATGGTATACAAATATCCTCAGCTTGATTGTTTGAGACTGGTTCTACTGGGCCTTGTTCGTGACTATGACAACCTTTGGCATGTAACTGCATTTGTATTTGCCTATTCATGGCCACAGACACTTGTTTGGTATATTTTCACATGGATCTGCAGTGTATTTTGGCATCCATGTATGCAAAGTTAGTACAGAATGTAATGAGCAATTGAGTTCGTCTAGTTGGTTCTCTACCACTCCACTTCTGGGTTATTTATAATGTATTTCTACCATTGCAGATTCTCCTCTGACCTCACACATTAGGGGGCATATGTTAAAGAACTATTTGCCTCACCCTATGAAATCTTGTAGAGAGGGGCTTATTCCATTCCCCCATGCAGACTTGCTTTCCCTGATTGATAAATCCAGAGACAAAAATAAATATTTTTCCACTTATATGCACCTTGCAAGCTATACATCAAGCGTATGCGCTGACTTCTCCACTACAACCCGCGTAAATCGGTATTTGTGCTAGAAAATCAAAATTAAATGTCGGGTTTCCATGTCACGACAGGAGATATTTGATCCTTGGCCTTCCATATACTGGAAATGTTCTAACTTGACCCTTCAGTTGCATTTTGAACACTATAAAGAAGCCA
The DNA here is from genome assembly GCA_000966675.3 of Picea glauca. Classification (NCBI taxonomy): domain Eukaryota; kingdom Viridiplantae; phylum Streptophyta; class Pinopsida; order Pinales; family Pinaceae; genus Picea; species Picea glauca. Next base: position 180,404 of record JZKD02S1673656.1, on the reverse strand, counting down.
ATTCCAAGCTATGGAAAAGAAAGAGAGAATTCAATTTTGAGAGCAAAGTTACTCTGGAGAAATTATTTACTTCATATTGAGTCTACATACCTCTGTCCTTTAAGTCTGAACACATTTTTCAACCCCCAAGATCTTCCCTTATTGATGGATAACCTCTTTGTCTCCCTTATATGAGCTTGCCTTTGGTGGAGGATTGAAGTGGTGGAGGCCCATTTGAAAGGAACTCGGTTTCTTGGTTCCAAACCATGCCAACACAGAAGTCTATAATATTTTCACTTCTGCTGATAATTTATTAATAGAAATACTCCTTTCCCGTCTAATTGATATCTTGCAAATATATGTATTATGATCCATGGGCATGTTTGTTTTGTATATTAATGGATTATGCTATCTAATGTGCTAACATGTTATATTATCACTATATGCTTGCTCTGCTTATTTGTTGAGAACTTGTTGCAGGTATAAAGATTTGGGTTGAAGTGCTCAATGGTGAACATCATAAAACGTTTGGATGAGGTAGGCCTCTTTATTACCTCCCTTTCACATTAGTTTATATAGCATATGATGGAATTAAATTGATTTCTACAGTCATACCTGTTTGTTGTGGTTCACCCTAGCCATAGAGAGATTTTCCTTGTAACAAACGTACACATTTGTATGTGAGTGGGAGGCTTGATAGAGGGATAGGGAGTTGTTCGATCACCCTATTTCATAGTTGACACATTCCCTTTTGATGGATGTTGGTCTTCTCAAGTTTTATGAGGAGGGAACATACCTTGGGGGAACTCTTTGTTGTTACAACAATTGATTTTTCGTTGGGATCATGGTCGACAAACATTTAGGGTTGGTCTCAATCCTTGGTATTATCACATGGAGGAGGATGTTTATTTCATCACTGGGTTGTCTAGGAGGGGGGAGGATTGGCCCCAGTTCCCTGATATACCACCTAGTGTTGCAAGAGAGACCCAACTAGAATATGTGCAAAGATATGTTAATCTGTATGTTATTTCGCCTTTGGAATTCCAGGTTCCTGGTGGTCAGGTGCAGGTGAGTTCATTTCATAGAGAGGATGTTAGGTTCATGTGTTTTATTATATCGACACTGTCACACTCTATCTTTGATGGGAAGTGCATTAGTTTCCCTATAATACATTATGTAGATAGTTAGTGCAGAGGCTCTGACTGATTAGGTGGTCACATATTTTTTTGAGACAATTTTATTTTGCATTGGATCTTGTCATGCCTTTTTTAATGGGAGAATATTCTTCCTGTTCACATCAGAGTTATTTACATTATTTTTTGAGAGGGTTCATGCCACTCAACCAACAATACTCCACTTTCCTTCTAGGCATATGTTTGATGTGTGTTTGCGCATGTGGGGGTAGGTTTTGCCCAATAAGGGCTAGTTGGAGTTACCGTGTACTCCGATAGGTAGGGATGTATGTGATTTTTTGGCTAGAGAGGACAATCTTGTCCTTGATAGTGTAAAATACCCGTACGTGGGGATGGATTGGAGAGGATGTCCAAACATCCTATTTACAACAACCAAGCCACTAGATCAGAGAGGTAATATTATCGTTATGTTTTGATAAATCTAGTTGCATATTTTCATGTCTTATTTAATGCACATGTAATTTGATGTAACATTTTGTTTCAATTATCTTATTATTATTATCTAATGTTTTGCAGATATTGGAACACATGTTGGGGATGAGCCTCCCCAACGAGATGAGGAGATGGAGGAGGCATAGGACCAACCTGCAACACATAGATCCTGCATGCCACGTAGGTCGGATCAGAGAGTCTGGATAGAGGTGGCAGATCGCCTATGTGGTTTCATGATTAATCACAGAGTGGCACCCATACTAGTTAGATACATATTATGAGTACCCTATCTATTTAAGATATGGATGACTCTGCCTCATGACATGACGTTATTGATGCATCATATTGTTAATGTCGTCAACCTCATCGAGAGGTTGAAGGATCCTTCCCATGATTCTACTCCATCTGGCTCATCACTAGACCCATCAACATCCTCTACTCCACCACATGGTCCTCCTCCTCCTCCTCCTACTCCTTCACGTGAGTCTACACCATATATCAATCCCTCTTCTTCCTCTCCACATGTATCTGCACCATCCATGTATGATCCTCCTCCTCCACCTCCACATTTGTCTGCTCCATCCATTTATGACCTCCTCCTCCTCCCCCTAAACATGTGTATGCACCATCCACCTATCCTCCTTATTCTCCTCCACATGCATCACCATCCATTGATCATCCTCCTCCTCCTCCACTTGTGTCACCATCCACTGATCCTTATCCTTCTCCTCAACATGTGTCTTCATCCATTTATCCTCCTCCTCCCTCTCCTCCTCCATATGTGACACAATATTTTGATGCTTCAAACACTATGTTCACATCAGGTACTGCTACACAGGCTGATCTTGATAAAGAGACATTTGATAGTTTACTTTTGTTGACATTTCTTTCTGACATAGGTATTGATAGAAATTCTACCTATGGTATTAGAGACAATGATGCATATGGATTTGATGGTGGACCTATCTAGTAGTGGTACCAATGTTGGATTATTGAGAGGGGGGGTGAATCAATAATAGAGCAATTTAATCCTTTTTCACCATAAAATGCAAGTGTTATATCAATGTAGCATTATCATCCAATAATTGCAGAGTAAATAAACAATGAAAAAATGAACAATCATACACATACACAGTACATCGATGTTTTTACGTGGAAATCCAAAGAGGGAGAAAACCACATAATGATTTTTCTTATATGTCTTGAAGAATTACATTCATTGGAAGCACCAACTTCCTTTGTTTTCCAGCTGAAACTGGAAGGAGGCTCCGACCCCCTAATTTCTCAAGCTACAACATGAGGGAAGTTAAAACTCCCCAATTCTCTGGCTACAACTAGAAGGAGGCCACAACCCCCTATGTTCTTCAGCTACAACCAACTGTCCTTGCCCTGTCCAACCACCCTCACGTAGAAGTTGTTGATTAAGGTTGGTTGTCATTGATGTCAACCCTTGAAGAAAGACCCGTAGCACAAAGGTTTGGGTAATGGACCCAATATTGTTTGATGTAAATATGACTCATTATTG
>JZKD02S1673656.1:150922-165652 GCA_000966675.3 Picea glauca | reverse complement strand
TACATAAGTAATCCTTAATTATGTGTTGCAAATTGATCCGGTTGCTTTAAACACATAACATTTCACTTGCAATATTTATTCAAGTTTTTCAAGTCTTCTTTCATTTTTAGATCAAATATATCAAAACTCATACCATTATCCATCAAACAAACTTGGGTCCATTACCCAAACCTTTGTGCTACCAAAATTTTCTACCAGAGTTTCTTCAAGGGTTGACATCAATGACAACCAACCCAAATAATCAACAACTGATTGACATGTCTATTGATTGTTTTATATTTGAATTGAGATGTATATATGACATGTTTATTGCATATTTTGTTGAGATGTATGTTTGACATGTATATCGCTCATGTATATTATGTTTTTCATATAATGTTGTGGTTTTTGTTGTTTGATTTATAAATTTTATTATGAGTATGCTAATGATTAACATTATTAATGATTTCTCTGTTTTTGAATTAAATTTAGTTGTATCACTCATTTAAATTTATAGTTTCCATATAATGTTTAACTTTAGTTTTATGAAATCGTTTAATTTGGATTGTGATTGCAAAAAGTTATAACCATTAATGCCATATAATGTGTAACTCTTCTTCAAGGTGAATTGTTTGTTGTCCATCAAGATACAATATGTTGTTTAAACGTATTTAGAAACTAAAATACTTAAATATGATGAGTGAAATGATTGTTTTGAATAATTATTTATTTTTTATATATTGTAATAATAACATTATAATATGACTATTCACTAATAATAATGATGATTGTAGATTTTAACCTTGCACAATATTTACTGCAAATAGATTTTCAGTAAAAGAACATAAAATATACAATGGAAAATACAAACATTACATAGAGATTTTTCTCCTAGAAACCCAAACCGGGAAAACCAACATATTTTATATTCATTCATAGTGATACATTGTTTACAATACAATATACATATAGGAGCCAACGACATCCAAAACCCTAACCCAATGGCCTGGATTAGTCAACAAACATAATTCCTTAACCGGAAATAGAAAACCATCAACAAAAACCATGTGCTGAAAAACCGCCCAACAATGGACATGAAAATCGAGGCAATACAAAAAATGAGGCAAAAATGTTGCACGTTTCTCGAGGCAAAAAAAACTTCTCGGGGGCACTGCTCCCGAACCCCCGTGCGGGGGGATTTCACCCCCCTGTACCTCCCCTCAAATTCCCTTGTGTGGTCGATGCAACATAGACACTATTAATCGTGCAAAGAATATAACACATACCCAACAATGATGATGCGATAATAATGTTATTTTTTAAACTTTTATTATTGAAAGATTACAAGACAAAGTTATAATATCATTGGTTACTAAATTCACAATTATTATATTTTTTTTTTCCAAAGATTTTATTAATTTATACTATCCAACTTTGATAATATATTAAATCTATTTAATTAAATTTAAAATATTAAATATAAAGAATAATTATAAATTTTGATTTATACACTTTCCATGAAATGACTTCACAAAACTTTATTATATAAATAGCTTTATGAATTTTCTATTAAAAATGTATGTAAGTATTAGTTGAACCTTCTATTAAAAAAATATGCTAACTAATGTATTTCATTGATTTTGTATTAAAATGTATGCAAATATTGAAATTGGTTAAGCATGAAAAAATCAGTTTGAATAATTACTCACATTAAATGTTATTTTTTAATCTATTTTAATGATAAAACTATAATAGTTACTCATTATATTTATAATAGTTATATTTAATAATTTTTATTATTTAAAAATTATAATTAATTAAATTTAAATTATTAAATATGAAAACAAATTCATTAATAATAATGAATTTCATTCTTTGTTTTCAATCTATGGCTTCCATGGTAACTATTTATATCCAAGCTTTTTCTTTACCTCTCTCCCCCTATCTCTCTCTAACACAACATGCTAATCTCCTAATCATTTAAAAAAATATAATATACTTTAAAATACATATTTACTATTGTATTATACAAAAATGCCACCAACTTTGTGATATCTTAATTAATGCTTAATAATTCAAAGGTTAACATAAACATATGCTAATACAATATAACATCAATTTTCCATAATAAATAATAAATATGACAATACAAATATATCAAAACCACATCTTATGCTTGTACTATTTAATGTATTTTCAATCTGGTGCTTGTAAATAGTTGTTAACTTTTCATAAAATGAAGTCATAAGAAAAACACAATTGACCATTATAGATACCCATAATAAAATGACAGATCCACAATATAAATGTTGAAACAAAGCATTTACATACCAGTCTTTTTTGCCATCACCCCAATTATCTTCCTCGCTTGGGATTATAATATTGTTGTTCTAAAAAGGATGTTTATATCTCAGATCATGTCTTAGTACGAACCACCAATCCCCATCCAACATATTTGGGTAAAAAAACACTTAGTTGCTATGTTTTGAGAAAACATAAAACTCCTTAGTTTCAACTCACATTTTTTTAGAGTTAATACATATTAGCCCACTATAACAATATTCCTTTACATTTCTCTAGTCGAAGGTATCCCACCACTTGCAACAAAAAATAACACATTGAAAATATGATAATTCCACTTGCATGATCTCTTGTATCTTTCCAATGTAACATATCTTCCCCCATATGAGGTTTGGCTAGCATGAATATATTGGTCGAACTCGACCTCCATTCCACAATATTGTGTGATGTTTCCATCATTAGAATACTCAGTGTGAAAATGATGTCCATATGCCCACATAGATACGAACAAATGCACCTATAAAAATGTGAACAAAGGACAATGTCATATGTCTAATAACCCAAGCATTAATAAAAACATAATACATGTATTACAATTCAAATGTGCAATATTATAAATTGAATGTGGTACTCAGAGAGGTTATTACAGAGTTGTTGTACTTGATCCCGATGTTTAGTGCATCCATATCTTCTCCATGTGGGTTGCATGATCGAACACCACATATTTCTCTTGTACCTGGTCAACCACCCAACTATGGGGACATATTTTTGGCATATTTTCTTTTAAATGAACAGGATAAGGCATGCTTCTACCATTCAATCATTTGAATGATTTCAAGTCATTGTCATGTTTCCTTCTTTTCTCTTCATACAACGCAACCCATGGTCGCGTTGCCTCCATGTTGTAAAGAATGAATTTATTGATGGCATCAATTTCTAAATTTGTTGATGTATACAAAAATTCAAAACGAATAGTATGAGATCAAATCACATTTCCTTGGGGAGATGGACCAGGTTCTATAATTCTGGAAGGGTGGACATAAATTAGTGGGGTGGCCCGATGTGTCACAAAGTGCACATGGGGGTGGAACTCTAGGAGTGGTTTGAGGGGTGCCCTTGAATTTCTTCTTTTTTCCTTAGTTTTTGTTAGGGACCTAACCTCCCTAACCCCTCATATATATATAATAATATATTTTCCATGTAATAAAGGTTGACATTAGTTAATAAGTTCTATTTAATAAATGTGAACAAGTCAATGTAAGAATACTTAACAGAAGCTTCCGCTTATACAAATTTATTCCAATAGAATGTTCTTTAGAAGATAAAATTAGTATAAATAAGAGTAGGATGCATGAGAAAGCTTTGTCTTGACAATTATTGTAATAGAGCTCTTCTCTACTAGAGGTTTCCCCCTCGAAGAGGCAAGCGAACATTGATTTCTTTGAATAAAGGTATTATTTCTGGTAGTGTTCTTCTCAATATTTTGTTGTTCCATTGATATCCACTGAATATTTATGTTTTTTCATATTATATTACATGTGGTATCTTACAAGTGGTATGAGAGAACTTTCCTTGGTAGGAATTGCGGGTAAATGTTTTTTCGAGAGTAGAGACATGTATTGTCAGAGTCTTTAAAGAACAAAGATATGTCATTTAGTAGGTAAAACTATGGTGGGGAAGAATACACATAGGAGATACAGATGGTTTCATGGGGTTTCCTAGAAACCAATTTTTTTCCTTGTTGGAAACCTTTGTAACCCCTGTTGGTACCCCTCGAGTAGTATTGTATCAGACAAAATATGTACACGAACATCACTCCCACATACCGATAGGTATATCGGGAGTCCCATAGGTTTCTTGAAACCATCCCTAAATCAATCAATCAACCACTTGAATGATATAGTGCCACCGAGAATAATACTCAGGAAGATACTCTTTAGTACCTGGGTAATCAGGTAGTACAACTATGGGTATGATCGAGTCTCCATAGTTGGTACCCTGAGATATTTGACTGAGTACTACTGTTCAACCCTGCACATATATCAGAGAGCTATAGCACAAGTCAAACCCTTGTCCATAGGCACCCTGCAAACCTTAACATGGGTGGAACATACTAGACAATGAACATAAAGGATATTTTGGTTGCACAACCTTTCCTACTGCATTCTCATTGCAAAATTACTACACATTTTTTTTCTATTAAGAATTTGGGCATTTCGACACTGCAATATTATTCAAGTCGAAGTATAATTCTGCAGGAGTAATAAAAACAAGTCTGGGTTCTACTCGCACCCTTATTTGAGACCTATCCCATTGGATTCTCCTTTTATCCCTGATCGCTATGATACCTATCATTTTGAATATTATTTTTACACCGTGGACCCATACCCTTCCCAACACACTTATTTCCCAGTTATCCCATTGGATTCCTCTTGTTTCCCTGATCGTAGTGGTATATATCACTTATCCTCTTTTTTGTCATTGGACCCACTCCTACCCTAATGCCTCTCGTTCGCTAAGAAGAAACCAATTAGAAACTGAATAATGACATTACTATCATTCATGAAAAAGTGAATAATGACATTACTTCCATTCATACCAAAGTGGACCACATCCAGGTCTAGGTCAATAGTCGAATGGACGAACTCCACTCCAATCTCAAATAATTCATGACCCAATCCCAGAGTCGAAGGTGTTGAATCTTCCAATCCTATGAAATTTCATTCCAATCATGACCCCCATATTCCCAGAGTTGAGGTGAACAAATTTGATGGCTCAAATCCAACAACCTCGATCACTTAGATGGAACACTATTTTTCCCTGCATGGCATTACTAATGAATTGACCAAGATTCGTTACAATGTTCTCTATTTGGATCCGGAACGATGGCAATGGTGTAAATGGTGTCGAAATGCACGCCAAGGGTATGTTTCTTGGAAACAATTTGTTGTTGAGTTGTATGAATACTTTGTCATCGACACCCACCATTTAGGTTGTTTGACCAAGTTAAAACAACCTGGAACCACAAGAGATTTTATTGCTACCTTTGAGCACTTGGATTTCCATACGGAGGGGATGATCGATTCATTATTCAAGGAATGCTTTATCAATGGCCTCAAGGATGAAATTTGAGCCTAGATCCTCATGGCTCACCCAAAGACTTGGTTGGAAGAAACTAAATGTGCCAAGGAGGCACAACAACTCATCCTTTCCAAGAACAAAAAACCCGCTTTTATTCCTCGCCCTAGACCCCCCATTCCCACCTCTCTGACCACTCCTCTCAAGGTCCAAAAATTGGCACGGGTGCAAATGGTTGAATGCCAACTCAAGAGTCTTTGCTATGATTGTGATGAGAAATGTTTTTCTGGGCACAAGTGTAAAGAACAAAAAACAATTATGGCCATTTCAGAGGATGTTTTTGATGAAGATGTTGAGGTTTCCCCCGAGGCAGTGCTACCCCAAGTATATGATATTATATCTCCCTCTAATCCTCCCGAAGTTGAACCATTGATTTTTCTGACTCTCACTGGATTTTCTTCTCCCTAAGCCCTCAAATTGATTGGTTACATATAACACAGGAAAGTCACCATCCTAGTTGATAGTGGAAATACTCATAATTTCATTCATTGTTTCCTTCCTGAAGAAATCAATTTCTATATCCATGGTGTCGACAATTTTCAAATCATGATTTCCAATTGTGGTTCCATGAAATTTGGGGGTAGTTATGAAAATTCACGCATACAAATTGGTCAGTATAACCTGAAATCTCACATGTTTTCTATTGACATGGGTGGTTGTAACATTGAGTTTGGTGTTGAATGGCTACGCACTCTCAGTCCCATAACCATGGATTTTAAATATTAAACTATGCAATTCCAACATGAAGGACAACAATATAAATTCCAAGGCATTACAACAGGTTCTCCAGAGATCATCAGTTCCACTGCATGGAAAAGTTACTCAAAAAAGGTCATTCTGGCATCATTTCTGTTATCGGAAAAATCGGCAAGTGCGGACACAAAATAATCTCCCTAACTCCCACAGGAAGTTAGAACAAAACAAGACAAAACACAAACTTCACCTTAGACTTCATTCTCATATAAACTAGTTCAGAGAAGGACAAGTGCCATACCTTTTAAATGATGCTTGATCCTCACTAGTGTCGTCCTTGTCGCTATGAGCAGATGATTTGTGGGATGGTGAACCTGTTTAAGAATCACAAACCAATAAAGAGAGAGAGAACACAGATATATATATTCTAATGAATTCTATGTATAAGATCAAGGAGTTATACAATAAAATTCAAGACACCTTTATAGGGAAGAAATGTATTGTTGCATTATATTAAAATGGAAAGTGGAGAATACAACCAGGTGCCTTGATGTTGTAAGGTCCCTTCCAAAATTTACTTGCTTCCCACACACCTCTTCTTCATGATTTATAAGATTGTATATTTTAAAGTCACTTACAATCTATCTTGACCAAGCAAAGCTCATAGCCACCATAGGCCCAAAAACTAATCAAGCTCCAAGATAAATCCAAAAACCCAATCAAGCTAACTTTCCCAATGAGAATCCTCTATTTTTATAAGATGAAAAAGGATAGGGTAAGGAGGTTAGGATGATCCCATGATATAAGGGATGTGAATTAGATCCAAACCAATAGGAGGCCAACTCACCCTCAAAGCTTCTCTTCTAGAAGGATCGAGAAGATTATCTTTTTCCTTCGTATAAAAAATTGTTGCACCCTTAATACTGAGAAAATTGTGATGATGTTGCAGACCACTATGGTGTATCCCACAAAGATCCTAGATCATTTCACCCTTAACATTGGACAAAGTGCGACGATCCCTCTTCATAAGGTTTTTACAAGATAAAAACTCGTTCCATCTTTCTGGGAAAAATTGTCTTCATTCTCTTCAGGGATTCAGGCCATTGATCCTTCTATAGACAAAGGAAGGTTTACATCATTAACGGTCATAAAGGTGAAAAAAATAATCTGTAACAGTAATCCCTCCAAATTATGAAGTTAGAATAGAGTGATAGCTGAAATACTTTTTCGAGTGTGTGTAGGGAACACAAAACATATCGGTTGGAAAGCTGCCAACAAACAAGGAAATACCGTACAATAACATATTCATCACTAAGGTAGGAATTCCCATACTCATAATACAAATGACTCAAAGAATAAATGCTGGCATGCAAGGATCCATGTCAAGTAAGACAGGTCATGGCCACCAAACATACACTGTGGATCCATGCCATTATGACTCAAATATGAACATAGCCACCATAAATACACTGTGGATCTATGTGTTAAAGAATCAAATTTGAACATAGCCATGAGACATACACTGTGAATCTATGCAACACTACAATATGAATATACTCCAACACAACCTGAATCTATCAGAAAAGATTCAGGGTATTCATCTCCACCACTCTATAGTACGAATCTAATCATGTGAATACATGTTCCAAAGTCGAACATGATAGAAACCACTTGATTACCGATCATTAATGAATACCATTAACAAGTGCGAGGGAAATCACCATTAATGTCAATGACCCCCAAGGTACTCTAGTAAAATCCAACAAATGTGAATTAATGAGATGAAATCGAACACTCGGTGGAATCTCCCGATCAGGGGTCAATAATGAAAACCCACTGTCGAAAGTGAGGAAACCTTCCATTGAGGCATGGAAGTTCCAAGGTACCAATTAGTTTCTAAGTCTAATTCCTAGATAATGAGTTGGAGTCGACAGGAAAATACTCATCACAGGAGGGCCTTAATGTATCCCCCATCAATGAAACAAAACATGTAAAAATATTTGTATATCAGAGTAACAAGTGATTTAGGACTGACTCAAGGATGGATGATAGAATATAAGGCTTAAGGATTGCAGAAATGGCCAACGCAATAGAATGATTTTTGGGTTGAACTTCTCTTTGAACATATTGACGACACAACAATTATCTTTGCAAAACTGACTCAACAACAGGGAGCATAGACCAAAATGTAATCTTATAAAGGAGTATGATCAAGAGACAAGTGGATTTTACAACCTAGACACAAAGTGAGTGAAAGGGTGTCATGTTCAAAGGAGAATCTTCCATAGAATACAGGTTTAGATACATTTATTTCCCAAATTTTCCCCAACCATTTCTGGCGAGTACCTCTTTATTTTTACACAATCTTGAGGAGGATAACATATACTTGTAATGTAAGTCCATCCTTCAGATGAGTCCCTCGGAGTATGTTTAATGAAACCTAAGAAGGAGTGGTTCGATCCCATATGGGCCTTTCAATGTTTCTTTTACGAGTCCAAAGAAAGTAAACTCAATGGTTTTCATATTTAGAGAGTCTGAAAAACACTCAAAGGAAACTCCAAAATGTCCTTTTTCCTAAAATAGTCCGGTGAGACCGAAAAAGAGATAATCTATTGCTCGAAAGACATTTTATTCAAATACTTTAATGAGCGTGAAAAGAACAAGATCGCTCGACAATATTTTCATGTTTAGAGAGTCTAAAAAGAGCTTAAAGGGAACTCCAGGGGGTTCCTTTTTTGTATAACCTTTACGAGTCTGAAAAATTGATAAAAGTTTACTCGGTTACATTCTCAGGTATTTATGAGCACGAGAAAGAACAAATACTGATTTCGAGATTGTTTTTATTTTTACGCAAGATTAAAACAAAACAAAACTATGCTTGGGATAGATTTTATTTTTACACAAGCTTAAAAAAAACAAAACTATTCTTGGACCTCGTTTCATTTTTACACAAGCTTGAACCTGAGGAAACTATGCTTGAGGTAGGTGGTTTCATTTTTACAGAAGCTTGAACCAGAGAAAAATATGCTTGTGACTTCCAAACGCAGAATCCATGAATGGTTAGTACTTAGCCCCCAACTTAAGAAGCTAGCGGCTTAACTTCAACATGAAGTCTAGAGGCTGTAAGCATTCCCCCCTAAGCTTCATTTCATCCAATAGAATAGGCAAAGGAAAGGAAGCTTCAAATACTATATGTAACGAAGTACTTGACTCAATAGATGAAGGGGGGGAAATCTATTTAATTTTTTAACGAGCTTGACACATGAACAAGAACTATGCTCGAGACAGACTGTTTTATTTTTTAACGAGATTGACATAGGAGAAGAACTATGCTTGTAATCTTTGTTTCATTTTTAAAAAAGGTTGCCACAAAGATGCAAAAATATCCTCGTAAGATGGTTTCATTTTTTAATGATCTTGAAATTATAAAACCATGCTCAAAACTCTCTTCTTGATCATGGATTCCAAGAGGACAATGCTCTGGAAGGAAACCATGTCATGGAACAAAAATCGGTCATAGCTTCCAAGAGATATTCACTCGATGGAAGAAAGACACTCTGGAAGGAACACATGTCGAAGACCATGATAGGGGTAAGGAGGTCAGGCTCCAATAACCATACTGAAGAGATCACCATGTCAACTAACGGATCCAAGTCATAAGAGATTAAGCTGACAGTGAGAAGCTCATCTACATCGGTAGCTGAAAGCATGGGAGACAACACCACATAATTGACCCGTGGTAGGGGAGATACCATTTGCATATAATAACTGTTCAGGGAGGTTGTTGGGTTGATAATCAAATCAGGACCGACAAAGGAGAGTTGATCAATAGTCACAACTCTTCCATCGTGAGGGAAATATATCACACAAAAAAGAGTGGACACGATATATTTCATGGAATAGACATAATCTCTCCCAAGGAGTAAATCGAAATCCAAGGGATATTGGACTACCGCGACGTTAATAAAGACAATTTTCCCTCCCAAAGTTATGGTAAACTGAGGAAGGGTCCCGAAAGGTTGACCGGTTCTTCTGTTAAAAGATAACAGATTTTGCATAATTGACACAAGCTGAGGACAACCCGAAGTTTTCCAAGCAATAGAGGACAAAATACTAATGGACGCACCTTCATCTATTAGCGTCTGAGGAACATCCCAACCACAAAATTGTACTGTAATCTTGAAAGAAATGTGAGAGGGAAGACGAGGTCCAGTTAGTGCACCCTAATAAAAAATAATGGACTCATTACTTGGAGGGGGTTCCACATGAGAAGGAGGAATGCCCCCTATCACAGTAGAATTATTATCAACGAGAAAAACATGGGCAGTATCAAGTTTACTCTCTAGCGGGAGAGTAGGATCAATTGATGACGGGATCCGATCGACCACTTGGGTTTCATTCTCCAAGGGGAGAATGGGGTGGACAGATGGAAACAGATTGACCACTTGGGTGAAACTCTCTAACAGGAGAGTAGGATCAACCGAAGATGGGATTGGATCGACCAATTTGTCAACTGGTTCAACTAAGGATGGGACTAGATTGACTACCTGATCAACTAGAATGACCGACAAAGGAACTGGATTGATCATTCCATCAACTACAGGTGGGTTGAGAGTAAGCCTATGGTAAGAAACTGGAATTTGAGGTTGGGAAACAATCATGTCTTCCAGTAATTTTGAGGCTTCGTCCATAAGAGGGAAAAGGTGAGTTTGAAAACTCCCTCCGCATAACCTACACGGGAACTTGACTCTACTTTTCTTCTTCCCAATGATATCCTGACTAGTTGATGGGAGGTCATCAACATCTTATTCAGAGGTTGACGACATGGGGTGGTGAGGATGTGTATACCATGCTTCTATAACCTTGGATAGACCAAGTCAATCCTTAAGAAGATGGCTACCCTTACAAAGCTTGCAAGGGTACTTGGGCTTACGGGTTGTTTGGGTGATCTTGCCATCATCAACAATCTTAGCACGATTATTAGTGACTAGTGGTTTTCCAACATGTTTGGCAGTGGTTGGAAGTTTGGACCTTTTCTTATTTTTCTTCTTATTAATATTCCTTTTCTTCTTCTTCTTATCCATCAGGTTACTAGCTTCACATCTTTCACTCAACGAAGAAGATGAAATGGAAGAAGACCTTGCAAGTGGAGAAGGTGAAGAAGATCTTACTGGTGAAGAAGGCAAATGATCAACATGAGGTTGCTATTATTGGGGTGAAGTGCTTACAACTGAAGCACTTGCTGCATTCAGGATTATCAGAGTGGAAAAAAACCATACCGACTATCCAATTGTGAGACCTAGAAGGATCAAAGTAGCGATGTAAGGAGGACCAACATTTCCATAAGAAGAAAAAACAAAAGGTTCCCTTGGAAAAGGGGTTCCTTCATTGGTCATTCCGGGAACTGACGACATTAAACACAGATTCAACCTAGAGTATGCTAGGGAAAATAAACAACACACACTAAAAATCTAGGAAGCAAGCAGACAAATAAAACCTTCTCACAATGAACGCACTAGTTGGTGATGAAATGCAACGTCACGAGAACAATGTAAGAAGGGGATGAGATAGATCGGGTGGAAATGTTACGTTGATGACCTACTTAATGAAATTACACCTTGGTGCAAGCTCCCACACATAATCTTGGGTATACCCTCTAAGGAGCCAGAGTGAGTTTGGCCAACGTCAATTCCAGGTACCGTGAAGATTTTCCTTGCTATAGTCACCTTGTGTAAAGAATCTAAAGAGATAGGCCACTAAGGTTACCAATTATGACAATGATGCTTGTGGAAGTAGTCGACAATCTAATCCACGCACAAGGGCAGGGTATCTAAACCCGAAATCAAGTTGAGAAGGTCCCCATAGGATTTTCTTCTCAAGTGACCCCCAATAATACATGCAATCTTTACACTAACACCAACAAAGCAGGGTGAGTAACTTTGCTGACCTTAATGTGACCTCGTGATTGACCCTTGTGTGAGAAGGGCTTCCCAGGACAAAATGTAATAAGTGGATTTCACTGCTCCCTAACTCAATATTCTATGTTTGTTTATATCTTTGGAAAGTTATCTTTCACACCTATTCCAAATCCCTACAACTAATCTAATGTAGGTTTGCTACCATAAAACATAAAAATGTCTAATCAATTTTTATAAGTGCTTTATTTTAAGGTTGTTGTTACTCAAGAGGAAAATGTCGTGGACTAAATGATGTTTTTACCGAGTCTAAACAATGCAAAGAAATGAGAATGCAAATATTTCACTTTGATGAAAGCTATATTATGAGAAGGATAAAATGTTTATCATTCCCAGATGCACAATGTCCCAAAAGTTTATTAAACTCATCAATATCAAGAAATTTAAGAAATGAGCTAAAGAGACTGTACACTAATAGAGGATTCTTGGCCCCCCCCGACCATGAGGGGGAATTGTTTTTAAGAATTCAAGACAAAAAATGCCAAAAATCATGCAATTTCACTACTTCAAATGCAAAGATGCCCCCAATCTAAATTTGTTCTTTTAAAACAAACTATTCAGAAAAATAAATGTTCTTTCACCAAACAATTCTAAAGAAAAACAATGTTGTGTAACTGAAAGACACTCAAAGCAAGAGATCAAATATTTCAAAAGAAAAAACATTAAAAAAAAGAAAAGAATGGCCAAAAACAGATTCAAAGGCTGTTAATCAGACTGTAATCAGGCTATAATCAAACCTAAAAATTCAACCCAAAACCATATCTAAGATATCGGTAGGGAAAACCATTAAAAGCTAAAAATTTTCCCAATCATCGCAGGCTGAAGGATTAACACAGTGCGATGATCCTTGATTGTCACAGGTAACAGAAGACCACAAAAAGTGACATCGTTTCACTTTTTCTTCAAGGAAGAGTGCGTGATCCTACATCGTCGCACTGTCCCTCAAAGCAGGATGCGACGATCAAAGAAAAAATGGAAAAAATAAAAAGCAAGAAGGTTTTCCATTGAATTTAAACAGTCAAAGAGTTCATTTGGATCTCCTAGTGACTTAGAAAACAGAGCCCAAACAATCAAATCGAGAAATCAAGACAAACTAGGAAAACAATTTGTTCCCCAGTATGGTCGCCAATTTTGTTATCGAAAAAATCAGTAAGTGCGGGCACAAATTAATCTCCCTAACTCCCATAGGAAGTTAGAACAAAACAAGAAAGAAAACAAACTTCACCTTAGACTTCATTGTCATATAAACTAGTTCAGAGAAGGACAAGTGCCATACCTTTTAAATGACGATTGATCCTCGCTAGTGTCATCCTTGTCGCTACGTCTTTGGATTTGTGGGATGGTGAACCTGTTTAAGAAGAACAAACCAACAAAGAGAGAGATATAAAGGATATATATATTCCAATGAATTCTATGTATAAGATCAAGGAGTTATACAATAAAAGTCAAGACAACTTTATAGGGAAGAAATGTGTTGTTGCATTATATTAAAATGGAAAGTGGAGAATACAACCAAATGCCTTGATGCTGTAAGGTCCCTTCCAGCAATTCCTTGCTTCCCACACACTTCTTCTTCATGAATTCTGAGATTGTAGATTTTAAAGTCACTTACAATCTATCTTGACCAAGCAAATCTCATAGCCACCATAGGCTCAAAAACTAATCAAGCTCCAAGCTAAATCCAAAAACCCAATCAAGCTAACTTTCCCAATGAGAACTCCTCTCCTTTTATAATATGAAAAGGATAGGGTGAGGAGGTTAGGATGGTCCCATGAGATCAGGGATGCAACTCATATCCAAACTGATCGGAGGCCAACTCACCCTCGAAGCTTCTCTTCTAGAAGGATCAAGAAGATTCTCTTTTTCCTTCGTACTAAAAATCGTCGCAGCCTTAATACTGAGCAAACCGCGATGACGTCGTAGGCCATTGTGGTGAAACCTGCAATGATCCTATATTTTTGCACCCTTAACACTGAACATAGTGCGACGATCCATCTTCATAAGGGTTTTACAAGAGAAAAACTCATTTCATCTTTCTGGGAAAAATTGTCTTCATTCTCTTCAGGCATTCATGCCATTGATCCTTTTACATACAAAGGATAGGTTTACATCATTAACGGTCATAAATGTGGCGAAAATAATGTGTAACAATTTCCCGATTCCATTCCATTCAAGTAGTTGAGACATAATCTATACACCCTAACCTTAAATCTATCCTTTCCCAACACCATATTGTTTTCCAAACTCCCTAGGGCCTTCCCCCCTCCTGTGGAGACCATGATCATTCCATTCCTTTAATCCCATGAATTATTCCTCCCAATGTTCTCCCTTATTGTCATCCCTTAACTCAAAAAAATGAAATTGAGAGAATTATCCAAGAATTTCTAGAATTTGGTATTATTTGTCCAATCCTATTCTTCCCCTATAGTCATGGTCCTAAATAAGGAAGGAACTTGGTGCATGAGTCTTGATTTTATTTCCCTCAACAAACTTTCCATCAAGGACAAATTTCCCATTCCTTTCATATATGACCTTTTAGATGAACTCAATGGGGCTCAATATTTTACCAAACTTGACCTCCATTTTGGCTACCATCAAATCTGTATGAAAGAGGAAGACATTCTCAAGACTGCATTTCACACTC
>JZKD02S1673656.1:97092-124347 GCA_000966675.3 Picea glauca | reverse complement strand
GGGTTTCCCGTTTTGGCATTTCTTCCCATCCTTGCGTCGGGGACTAGTTTCAAGTTTCCTCACGACCCTTACATTTCTCGGGAGGTCTGTCACCCTCCCGATTGAACAGAGACTCACACATTGAACCAGTTCTCTATCATCATCACCTCTATACCTAGTACATACCTTTGGAATACTGCATTCATACTTGAGTTGTTTTGTGTGTCTCCGGTGAATCCGGATGCATTTGTATTCGTGTGAACTGTGTTGTGTCTTAGTGTTAAGCTGTTGCCATTTTCAGTGTCCATAACTGGTTCCTATTGCTATCGTCACCCGTATGTTAGCTGAATGTTGTTGTAGTATTTCTTAGGATCTTAATTAAAGAAGCAAGTTGTCAGGCATGTGAGCAACTCTCCCAGGTGAGAGAGTTTGTTGGGAAGTGATTTCTCCTGGAAGGGAGTCACATAGCAACTACAGTACTCTGAGACTTCTGGTCCATCTTGTTGCTAAAGCCCAAGGTAAGGGAGGTGTACTAGTCGATGGACTTGTATTAGTGAAGGTGTACCCTCCTGGGGTGGAGAAGGCATGTGGGGAATGAGGGTCTATGGGTTGTGGGCGTAAGTGTCTCCTGGGATAAAATATCCTTCCTGTTTTTTTGTGCAACTTCCTTGTTATCCTTGGCAAGCCTAGAATTCCCTTTCCTGGTGGAGTTTAGTCCCAGCTCGGGGGTGACCCACTGCTGAGCATGATGAGCAGTATGGTCTAAGGGTGGGAGGTTCATGGAAGGTCTGCACGCAGTTGGTGGTTGTACCTCAGTTAAAAGATAAGTATCATTTTCGTGCTTAATTATGTATGTTATGCATGTATGTATTTATTTAAATGTATCATGTGTTCCATTGCATGTGGAATTACTACCAATTCCATTTGAATCTGTATGGTAGCAGTAACTCTGTGTTAATTTTTTTAAGATTCATTAAAATGCATGTCATATATATATATATGTGTGTGTGTGTGTGTGTGTGTGTGTGTGTGTGTGTGTGTGTGTGTTCCGAGAAGTGGTGTTACCCGACCTGTTGGTGGTCAGGGATGTTACAATTTGGTATCATAGCTAAGTTAAGTTTGTGAGAAGTGGAATTTCGCTTCCTTTTGGTGGTCGGTGACGTTACAAAGGCACCCCCAACCCAAAAAACAAGGGACAAAGAAAATATGGACACTCTCAGGAAAACTAGTCTAAGCTGCAACATAAGAAGGGTAATGAGAAGTCGGAGAAGGACATGGAAAAGTGGTGTGAATACCATAAAATCCCTTATCACAACACTGAATAATGTCGCTCCAAGAAGTCACTGGTGGCCTAGATGAAAGCTTCCGAGCAGAGGTAGATTTTGACTTTGAATCAAATCCAAAAGGAGGGAATTGGATTATCGATATCAAACCCAACGCCAATGTCGCTACCCCCAAAATCCATTCAAGCAAACAAGAAGAACCAGAGGAAGGGGAACACCTCTTTCACTCTCGGATGTGAGAAAAGGTGGGTTCTCTTCATTTCATTGTCAATAGTGGTAGTCATAAGAACCTGATCTCAACAGAGGTATTCAAGCAGTTGGACCTGTCAATGACACTGCACCCACATCCCTACACCATCGACTGACTTCACCAAGGAATAAATATTCATGTCATCCAACAATGTTGTCTACCGTACAACATCAAGCCCTTCAAAGATGAGGTATTGTGTGATATTTCTCCCCTTGAAGTTTGCGACGTTCTTGTAGGACAACCATATCTGTGGAAGTGACATGTTGTGTATGATTATAGACTATGTAGTGTTATTATTACTTTGGGTAAACAATTGTACATGATACTAGAGGTAGCGTCGACTGTCGTTATTTATTTAATCTCCACTAAGAAATGCAATAAGGTAATTTCACAAACTGGGAATTTCATCTTCTTTGTGATCCGTGCTCATAGTAAGTAGAAGGATTTTGCCACATTTGTGACCTCTACACATAGCCTCCGTTTGAAGTAAAATCAAGTGGACAGAATCATGGAAAAGTACCGAGACAAATTCACCTCACCAACCGGGGTACCGACACAGTTCCAAGTCAAGCATCCAATTGATCTAACCCTTGGTGCACCTCTGCCTAATGGACTATTTTATTTTCACTCACTGATGGAAAATGAATAAATCAAGTGTCAGATCCAATATCTCCTTCAAAAGGGGCACATCAGACCCAACTCCTCTCCTTATGGAATCTCGATTGTACTTGTATAGAATAAATACTAGACCTGGTGGCTATGCATTGATTACAAAGAATTAAACAAAATCACAGTCAGGAACAGGTACCCAATTCCCCAAATTGATGACCTTCTTGACCAACTCAAGGGGGCCCAGTTCTTCAACAAGATTGACCTAAAGTCTGACTACCACGAAGTTTCCATCGCACCAACTGATGTATGGATTACATGCCTTGGGAATTAAAATATGACCATTCTCATAGCCTACAAGAAGAGAGTCACAATGACAAATACTACCAATATATTCTTTGAACGAGTGTGGGTCCATTTTGGGATACCAAAAACCATCATATCCGATTGGGAAAACAAGTTCCTCAACACATTTTGGTCAAGTCTCTGGTCATTGTTGGACACCAAGCTCACTAAATCCACTATCTTCCACCCTCAAAATAATGGCTAGACAAAGGTTTCAAATCAAATCATTGTGCACATCCTACACACATATAACTCTAAGAATATGCATACATGGGATGAGAGTCTTCCCTATGTTCAACACATCTACAACATGGATCTCCATAGCTCCACCGTCCATATCCCATTTCAAGTAGGCCCGAGATTCCAACCCTTGGGTCCCATTGATGTTTCACTACCTCTTGCAATGACACAGACAAAATCTTCCCATGTTTAGTTTGAGGCCGAAAAAGATACCAGATTCATTGAGAGGATTCAACAAATCCGCTAACAAGTTCATGACATTTTGCATAAATCCAATGCTAAGTACAAGCAGTGCCCTGATCAACACTAGGTACCATACAAGTTTTAGGTGGGAGACAAGGTCTGGTTACATTTACAAAAAGAACGCCTTATGGGGCCCCATCAGAAGCTCCTTCCACTTCGTTTTGGTCTTTACACTATCACCAATGTTTAAGGAGACAATTCTTTTGAGATCAACACTCCCCCCTTCCTTGGCTTGCACCCAGTGTTCAATGTGGACCTCCTCCGACCATATTTTTCACCATTATTGGACACCTCAAAGATCATAGAATAATTGACACCAACATATCTCAACCCTGCTTGCATGGAACAAACATCCACTGATTAGATAGTGGACACACAAGTCAAGGTCACTCACCTGTAGAGGATCCATATTTAGTGGGTTATCAAGGCAAGGTAGCTCCTGGATAGGGGTAAATGGATCACCTAGGGAAAAATTCAATATAAATTTCCTCACCTGATGGGGGAACTCAATGCAATGGATACCATTTCTTCCTAAGGGGGGAGAATTGATCCATATTGATATTGGTGGCCACCCACCTATTCCAACTGGCTCCTTTTGATAGTTTTAGTTCAACATGTTCTTCTGTAATTCTTTATAATTGTGGGTTATACACTTTCAAGGTTGTTTGAATCCCTACATAGATTCCAGGTGGATATTGGTGGCCACCCACCTAATTCAACTGGCTTATTTTGGAAGTTTTTATGTCAGTACATCTTTTTGTACTTCGAGGGCCATTTTGGGGCCCTAAATAGTGTTTTTTTGGCTTGCCACAGTCAAACTATAGACAGAGTCAAGTTTGATGGAATAATGTGTATTTCTTGAAAATACCTTTCCAATGGGATATCACGTGCCTAAAGTTTAGGTACCAACTTACCTTTCCAATGGGATATCACACGCCTAAAGTTTAGGTACCAACTTACCCCAATACGTTTAGGTACCAACTTACCCATCGAGGCCCACATAATTTTTCGTGTTTCATCTCCCAGGGTTAGGTTTTTGGATGTCTAGGGTTTTGGCATTCATGAGTAATATTAAAAATGCCTCTAGAGCCGCATTGTAATCATTTCTTCTCAAACAGATTGGCATAGCAACCACATGTCTTCTCAGAGATAACTACCACCATTCAAGCAAGTTGTTTTCAGTTCTGCAGTTTTACAATTTTAGCCTATTTTATTTATTCAATAGAAGTTATTTTTCACTGGACATCTATTGTTGTTCTATGTATATATGTGTTATTGTATTCGGTCTATTATTTATTTTGTTCCACTCATAAATCCGGAGGGTGTCAGGAAATGAAAGACACTTCCACACCAATCCTAGCAGAAGAGAAGAAGAATTTAATCAAGAATGCAAATGCCAAAGCGATCACACAGTACATTGATATTTTACCTTGGAAACCCTTAACCAGGAAAAACAACATTCCTTTGAGCGTTCTTCTCTCTTTTTTTCTTATTCAATCAAGACAAAATGTTACATGTCTAACCTTGGTCCACACCTAAGACACAATTGACATCATACCCTCTTTCTCAGGAAAGAACAACCTTGTAGCCAATTCAACTTACATATGTATGACCAACAACCTACACTTACACATGCATTAATTTGCAAAAGTGCATTCTATGATTACCTTACAAATCTACAACAAAAACCTTTACGACCTTACAAAATGCCTCTATAGGATTTACAACAGGAAAAACCATAAATATTCGTGCTAAAAAATAGTTACAGATCCATGCATATCATTGGCTACAAATCTCGGGATTTTGTTATAGTCGACTCCAAGTCGGGTTTACCAGTTGGTCTTCATTCAGTCTCTAGTCGGTCATCTCACACCCACACTTCAACCTATTTTCAGTTGAATTTCCATAAATATATTTGACTTTGACTTTACCTAGTCAACACCCTTGATGTTAGACTTGTTGTCGATCCACCTCGACTTCGACCTGCTATCGATCCACCTTGACCTTTGATCGTCATTCGATTCACCTCGACTAGACTTTCACTACAAAGAATATAACAACCCAACATTCTCCCACTTGTTGTATTCTTTGTTGAAACAAAAGATTCCTGAACTTTCATTCATAGACCCTGGGCAACAATTCCCATTGCCTCTCTGTACCAAAACAACTTTACAACACTCGCAGACTTGGTCAACAAGTCTGCTATGTTTTCCAACGTGTCTACTTTCTCTAGTAGCACCTTGTTACTTTCCAATATGTCTCTTATGAAATGGTATTGTACATCAATGTGCTTAGTCTTTGAATAATAAAAAGGGTTCTTTGCCAGAAATATTATGCTTTGATTGTTTCAACTTACCTTCATAGCTCTCTGCTGAAACCTTATTCTTGAACACAACCTTTGAATCCATACCACTTCTTTTCTTCCATGAGTGGCTACCATGTATCTATATTATGTTTTTGACAAGGCTACAAACACCTATCACTTACTCATCTAACTTTTTTCTCCATCGAACATCTTGAAGACATATCTGTTGGTCGACCTCCATCGATCCAGATGTTTAGTCTAGTCGGCATCGACAAATCCATGTACATTTAATTTACCACTGTCACCTCTAGGTTTTCCTTTGCAGCATATAGCATAGTCCTTCATGCCACACAAATACCTGAATACTCTGTTGACATTTTTCCAATGCTCCTTTCCAGGTGTGGACATGTACCTTCTCAACACTCCCATTGCATGGGAAATGTCTAGTCAAGTGCAGAACAACGCATACATTAGACTACCAACCGCACTTTCCTAGGGAACATGTGCCATGCACTCTATGTATCCTTGTGTCTTTGGACATTGTTCAGCAGTAAGCCCTGCTCCCACAGGAATTGGCAGCTTCATCGGTTTGCAATATTGCATGTTGAATCGTTTCAGAACTGTTTCAATATACTTCATCTTATTCAACCAAATATTTCTAGAAACTCAATCTCTCTGAATCTCCATTCCCATATTGAAGTTAGCTGCATTGATATCCTTCATGTTGAACTTGGAGGATAGTTTCTTCTTCACCTTCTTTATTGCGTCCATGTTTTTTCCAATCAACAACATGTCATCGACATACAAAGCTACATATATGAAACACCCACGTTCTTCCTTGGAATATATGCAATGATCAACTTTGCTTCTCACAAATCCCAAACTAAGGATATATATATCAAACTTCTAGTACCACATCCTTGGCTATTGCTTTAGACCATGAATGGATCTTTTGAGTTTGCACACCAACTCTTGCTTTCCCTTTACTACAAATACTTTAGGATGTTTCATGTACATTTATTCTTCTAGGTCCCCATGTAGGAACATTGTATTTACATCCATATGTTATATCTCCAGCTCAAATGTTGCAGCCAGAGACATTAGTACTCTAAAGGAAGTTAGTTTTGAAACAGGTGAAAAAATCTCACCGAAGTCGACTCCCTCGACTTGGGAATATCCTTTTTCTACCAGTCGAGCTTTGAAATTCTCAACTTGTTCTGCGACATTCATCTTATTCTTGAACAACCACTTTCTACCGATGAGATTTATTCCAATAGGTAACTTGACTAAATCCCATGTCTCATGTACAAGGATTCCATCTCTTTGACCATGGATTCCTTCCAAAGTTTACCCTTTGCTGAGTCGACTACCTCATCAATTGACTTGGGCTCATCATTTATGGAAGTTAACACGAATTCGGAACGAAATTCAGGTAGAATATACTTTTTGACTGTTTTTCTTACTCTTTCTGACCTCCTTATCACTGAAGTTAGTTTTTCTACCTCTTCCTCAGATTCAGTTGACTCATATGAATAATCTTCTTCGTTCCTCAGTTTAAAACACACCGTATCAGGATTATTCTCAGTCTGAGCAACTTCCTCATACTTGGACTTACCTCTGACTTATCTGAAGACCACATCTCGATTGTACACTTTTCTCCTTGGTGCATGATCCCAGAGCTTATATCCTTTTATTCCTTCTTTGTATCCAATGAAAATACATTTGATTTCCTTCTTTTCTGGCTTGCTCCTCTTTTCCTTGGGAACATGCACAAATGCATCACAACCAAATACTTTGATATGTGCCACCGAAGTCTTCTTACCAGGACATACCTCATTTGGAGTCGTGTCGACTAGTATCAACGAAGGATACATATTCACCAAATATCTTGTAGTCTCAACTTCCTCCACCCAGAATCCTTATGCGATCCCAACACCACTGAGCATGCTCCTTTTCTTATCCATCAACATTTTTATCATTCTCTTGCTAACTCCATTTTGTTGTGGGGTACATGGTGTGTTATTTTGGAGTGCTATGCCACACTACTTACAAAACTGATCAAATTCCTTAAAACAAAATTCACCACCATTGTCAATTCTCAACACTTTAATCCTCTTCTCTATATGGTTTTCCACAAGAGCTTTAAACTCCTTAAATATCTCGAAAACCTATGATTTCTTCCTCAGGAAATATATCCATGTATTCCTAGAAAAAACATCTATGAAAGAGACATAATACAGGGATCCACCAAGTGAAGGAACTGTAACCAGGCCAAACATATCATTATGCACTAGTTCTAGAATCCCATTTTCCCTTGTTTCTCCAAATGGGAACCTCACCTGACATTGTTTTCCATATATGCAATGTTCACAAACGTAGACTAATAAACCACATTCAGGAAAACCTTTGACCATACCTTTCCTTTTCATAGACCAGATTCCTTTTTCTCCAATGTGTCCCATCCTCTCGTACCATAGCCTGGTCAAGTTGATTTCATCATGTCTTGTCAAGTCAATTTCAGGAGAAATGATGTTGTTGCATCTAGTCTAGTCGACATTCCCTAACAACTTGAACATAGTACCAACCTGAACTCCTTTCACTAAGACCAACACACCTCTGACCATCTTGCACAAATCCTTTTGAAATAGAGTATGAACACCTGCATCACTCATCTTGTTGGCAAATATCAAGTTTCTAATCAAACCTGGATTATGTAGCACACCTGGAAGGGTTTTTTTCCTCACATCCTGCAGTGTCAGTTAGGCTCTTCCCCATATAACAATTATGGTTTTCGATTCATCCCCAAAGAATACATCACCCCCATAATATATTTCACATTCACATAACCATTTTTATGTGGTGTCATATGATAGGATGCTCCTGAGTCGATTAACCAAACATCTTGATCCAACTGTGTACTGGTTGACATTAGGTAAACATCACCTCTGTTGTCCGAGGTCGTCTTTCTCTCAGTCAACTGCTTCTCATTGGATCCAACACTGAATTATTTTGACTTTTACTTATAGTCCTTTTTATAATTCCTAGCTTTACTGTATTTCGAGCATCTTTGCATCGACTGAACCAAGGATTTAGATCTACCCTTTGACTTAAACTTTATGCCAGAGAATATGCCTTTATATTTGTCTACCGATTGACCTCTCACTACCAGATCATCTTTGGTCAATCCTTCCATGTTATTCCTTCTCATTTCTTCCTATAGTAGAGAAGTAACCATGTCCTCTAGTGATAATGTGGTTGTATTACTCCAAATAGCCATGACTAAGCTATCCCAGGAGTCTGGCTAAGAACATAATAAGTTGATACACTTATCCTCACCAGTGACCTTAATATCCAGATATGATAACTGGCTTAACATGGTATTAAACACATTTAAATGCTCAGTCACCGAACTTCCATCACTCATCCTTATAAGATACAGTTTCTTTCTGAGAAGCATCTTATTTACCAGAAATTTCGACTGGTATAAGCTTCCCAGGTTGTCCCACAGTTTCTTGGCCGAATCTTCACCTGATACATTCAACAACACCAAATCTGCAAGACAAAGCTGAATCATACTTCTTTCTCTTCTTTCAAGTTTATCCCATTCTTCCATCGACATGCATGTCCCTAGGTACCTGGACAAACCGTTGTCCATTGTTCTCGATCTACAAGAAGATCTTCCATTTTAAGCTTCCAAAGCTCAAAATTTTGGCCATTGAATTTTTCTATCACTATTATGGAACTGCTCGCCATTCATTACCATGATCTTTAATACAATTTATGACTTATGACTCTTATTGTACCTAGGTTTTAGTTCTCAGATTCAATATTGGAAAATAAAGATCTTACATACTCGCCAAAGCATAACACCACTCTAATAAATCACTTTCCAGGGTAGAACTAAGATCTGATACCACCTTTCATGAAATGAAAGACACTTCCACACTAATCCTAGTAGAAGAGAAGAAGAATTTAATCAAGAACACAAATGACACAAGAAATCACATAATAAACCGAGATTTTACCTTGGAAACCATTAACCGAGGAAACCGATATTCCTTTGAGCGTTCTGCTCTCTTGTTGTCTTATTCAACCAAAATAAAAGGTTACATGTCTAGCCTTGGTCCAAACCTAAGACACAATCAACATCATACCCTCTTTCTTAGGAAAGAACAACCCTGTAGCCAATTCGACTTACATATGCATGACCAACAACCTACACTTACACATGCATTAACCTGCAAAAGTGCATTCTATGATCACCTTACAACTCTACAACAACAGATTTTACGGCCTTACAACACGCCTCTTTATAGGATTTATAATAGAAAAACCATAAATATTGGCACCCAAAAGCGGTTACATATCCATGCATATCATTGGCTACAAATCCCACAAATCCTAGGATTTTGTTAGAGTCGACTTTGTTAGCACCAGAAGTGACTTATGGATTGCGACAAAGGTAATCCCAATACCCATCATTTTATATGTCACGGTTAATGGATTTAAAGAGGTCAAATGGGGAAAACTCGAGAGAATATCATTTAAACTTAGAAAACTGGGGCAGTATGCACAAGCAAATGAGGTCTCGATCAACTTCAGCCAGTAAGTTACAGTAAGGGTGAGTAGGAGGAAGAAATTAAGAAGAAGATGTAAAGGTATGCTCTGGGCATCAGGTCTTCTAGCAGCTTAAGGAGGAAGAACTCTGAAAACAAGATCCTCTTGAATTCAAATTTTCAGGAAACTAAAAATGCTATAACTGCACTGCAATCAAACGTTCATTACAACACAATCACCACAATCCATGCGAATCCTTCTATCATGAACATTCAGTATAAGACACAAGTAAGATGGAAATAGAAGCTAACTTTCATTAAAAAATAAGTCTCATATCAAGTTACAACCAAAGAACTAGAGATTCATTAAAACATTACAATACGGGAGCTTAGCTAAACCATCGACCTTGAAAAAATATTAAAACTGAGTATTTATACTCAAAACAACTTGCCACCACCAGGAGTGTGACCTGGCTACTGCAATCAAAGCTTTGCATCTTCCTCTCTTCTTCCATTATACAATTGCATTCTTTTGTCAGATGCAATCTTAGACCAATATGGGCTTTGCACGAGAATTCGTTGACAGGGTTACTTTGTGTTGACACTCTACCTCCACGACCAACTTTTCCATGCTTTCCATTTATGGAGTGAAACGAGGTTTCAACCACCTCCCCCATTTTCATTAACTACTTTCATCGGGATCGGGATGAAACTTGACACCCATGAATGTTCTAGGAGACGTTCACAACTCCTTCAAGTCAATCTCGACGCCTTCTTACCACGTAGATCTTCCTCTGTGAAAATACGGGCGCCCTCAGCTTCTAGAGTGGCTCCTCTCCATTGTTTCATGTGACCTCAGGTCATGACCTGGGGCTTCTTTCATGAAATTTTTGGACTTCACATTTTAGGAATCTTAACTCCACTTGATTCCAAATATCCTTATGATCAAACTTGCAAAATTACCCATTCAGATCGACGATCGGACTTGCTTTGAATTTGATGGCCATGATCATCTCCCCAAATAACCTTATTCACTAGCCACCCAATAGGAGCATGCCCTTGTTTATAGCCTTGATTTCCATATGAATGTGGGATGTGACCATGGGTCCAATTCCCAGGCACTTTGTGATTTCGCGTTTCGCGACTTCGCGTTTCGTGAATCTACGTTGTGCTCCATGCTAAAACCTCTGAGTCGCAAAATCATGATTTCTCAGATCAGCTGCCACACGCCCCTTTGAATTAGATGACCCAGATGAATATAGACATTTCAGGACTTCGGGTCTTCTGCGCATCCCTCACTTTAGCTTTCCCAAAATGGCCTTCTCCATGATTTGGATCTGGTGCCACGTGTCCTAATGGATCGGATGACTCCTGCTGATTTCATATTTCGGGGGTTCGTATCCTTTACAAATAAATTCAACACTCTGAACTCCTAATTCCCGTGATTATTACCCACTGTTGATCTTTGAACTTGCTCGCTCGCTTGATCTGAATCCATATCAGACCGCTCTAAGTGTTGTGCTTTGTGCTTACGATTGCGACCTCTGTAAACAAAAATTTGGATGACTGACTGAGGGCCTGGGAAAGCCAAAGGATCAGTTAGAGAGGAAAAGAGGGAAGTGATCAACCTTAGAGAAAACAACAAAGCAGAGGGCCGATAATTCTCAGGCAAGACAACAAGAAAAATAGGTCGCTCCAACAGATGAAGGCAAACATAAGAAAAAACTACAAGCCAAAAGGGGAAAACTCAAGATTGGGTCTGTGAAAAGGAGAGAGACAGGGCAACACTACAAACTTAGGTAGAAACCACAAACCCACAAGATTCTAAAATTTTTATGTGATAACATTAGGCTCCACAGGGGATGGCATGGTCCCTGCGAGCTGCCAAGAAAAGTAGTTCCAGTGCCTTAGTATTGGGTTATGGAGTCTAACTATTTAAAAAATAAATAAACATAAAAAAAGGAATGATATTTACAATGGTGGGACGCCGACTCCGGCTTTAAAAAAAAAACATTTTTAGAAAGTGCACATTAACAGGGCCACCAAAAACTTCATCACCCTCCAAATTCTGCAACCTGTAAGTATTATTAGGAAATATCTCAAATATTTTGAAGGGGCCGATCCACAAGGCATAAAATTTACCATGCTTGCCTTTTTCCTGCTTGGGTGCATCCCATTTTAGCACTAGATCCCCTAGCCGGAAATCCTCCTTTCTTACTTTCCTGTCAAAAGTAAGCGTGATTTTCTGTTGATGTTCATGTGCTTTGTCCAGTATCTTCTCCCTAGTTTGCTGCACTTCTACCAGCTGCAGTATCCTCTTGACTATGTCATCGGGTTCTCCTTGGTAGTTTTGGAATAATTTTTCCATTGGCAAGGCAAGATGAGAAGGAAAGATGGCCTCAACTCCATACACAAGATGAAAATGAGATATCCCAAGAGATCTTTTTGTTGTCACTATGTTAGCCCACAGAGAAAACTTGAGATTTGAATCCCATGCTTTCTTATTTTCCTCTAACAATATTTTGATGATATTTATAAGGCTCTTGTTAGAAGACTTTGCCAGTCCATTCCCTTGGGGGTAGTAAGGATTTGAGTGAATAAATGCAATCCCAAACTACTCACAGAATTGAATCAATGGTTTGGCCTTAAAGGATGCAACATTATCAGCGAAAATTATTTTTGGACAACCAAACCTTGCTATAATATCCTCAAGAAAACCAACGATTACCTTGTGAGAAGCGCTCCTTGTGGGGATATCTTCTATCCACTTGGTAAAGTAATCTGTGGCAGTCAAGATCCACCTGTGCTGACCACTAGAATCCAGACGAATTTCCCCAATAAAATCTAGGCCCCACTACTGAAAAGGTCCTAAAGCCACCACATGTTTCAAAGGCAAGGACTTGAGCTATT
The DNA here is from genome assembly GCA_000966675.3 of Picea glauca. Classification (NCBI taxonomy): domain Eukaryota; kingdom Viridiplantae; phylum Streptophyta; class Pinopsida; order Pinales; family Pinaceae; genus Picea; species Picea glauca. Next base: position 111,627 of record JZKD02S1673656.1, on the reverse strand, counting down.
ATTTTCCTGAGAATTTCTGACACTTGACACAAGCCCTGATTTTAGCACAAACATCAGTGAATAGTCTAGGCTAGAAATAGTTCACTTTGAGAATCTTATAGGCTGTGGTTTTCCAAAAGCGATGTCCCCCACAGAAGCTATCATGAAATTCAAACATGATTTTTTGGGCTTCCCGCGGGTCTAAACATCTCAATAGCACCCCTAGAGGATCTTTCCAATATAAAACTTGATCAATGAGGCAATATTTAATTGATCTGAGATGTAAATCTCTTACTTTTCTTTTTTCCATGCCATCAGGAGGCTGCAAATTCTGTAGAAAGAAAATGATGTCCCTGTACCAAGCGCATTCTACCAATGGAGGGTAGGCTTGGGAGCTCGTATAAGACAAATCACCCTGTTGATTTTCTGATCAAGCGTTGATGAAATTTACCCCCAAGGATTTGAAATTATATTCAACCAACAACCTAGCTAAACCTTGGACTTTAACCAATTCGATGGGTATTATCTCCAAGTCAAATTCAATGATTTTGGAAATCCATTTTCTCCTTCTCCTGTCCATGTCGGGCTGAACGAGGATCTCCTTCACAAAAGCTACAGGGACATATGAAATGACCTTTGAATACAAAAAATAGACCCTGAAGTATTTGAGAGCCTTAACCAGGGAATATGCTTGTTTTTCCATGATGTCATATATCAGCTCTGCATCTCTCAATGCCCTGCTGAAAAAAGAAATGGGTTGCTTGAACCCTTTGTCATTCTTTTGCAACAAAATGACTGCCACAGTGTCGAATGAAGCAAAGGAGAAAACAATAAAATCTTTGGAATAATTAGGACTGATGAGCATAGGTGCTTCGGTCACGATCGCCTTTATTTTATTGAAGGAATTATGAGATTCAACGGTCCATTTGATTTCGTTCCATTCCCTCAACATGACTATAATGTCCTTCAACAGTTCAGCAAAATTAGAAACAAACCTTCTCAGGAAATTAATCTTTCCCAAGAAATAATGAACTTCTTTCTTGGATCTAGGGAACGTAAAGGTTTGGATGGATTCCACCCTGATAGGATCAATGTTTACTCCCTCATTTGATACTATGTGCCCCAATAATTTTCCCTCTTTCATAGCAAACAATGAATTCTTGGGATTTAGGGAGAGACCAAATTTTCTGCATTTTTGGAATACCTTTCTCAGATTGTGATAATGTTCTTTATGAGTCCCGGAGAAAAATGTAATGTCATCCATATAAATGAAAACAAATTTATCCTTTTCCCCGATAAAGGCGATGTCCATAGTGCGCTGGAAAGTTGCTCCTGCATTCATCAATCCAAAGGGCATCTTGGCATACATGAATGTACCCCATGGAGTGGTGAATGTTGTCTTCTCTCTGTCCTTAGGTAAGATAGAAATCTGATTGTAGCCAGAAAATTCGTCAATCATGGACATCCTGGATGCACCTGTCACCCTCTGCAATATGTGCTCCATTTTTGACAATGGGTAATTATCTTTCTTGGAGCTTCTGTTTAGGTCCCTGAAATCAACACAAAGTCCAATTTCTCCATTATTATTTCTCAATGGGACCAAGTTTCCACCCATTCAAAATACCTCAAAGGAATGATAATTTAGGCATCCAAAAGCTTCTTTACCTCTTTCTCCATGATAGGCAATAGCATAGGGTTGATCTGTCTCAGTTTTTGCCTAAATGACTTGGCCTCTGCCATTAGTGGGATCTTATGCTCAATGATACTTGTGTCGTATGTTATGAGATCTTCATAAGTCCAGGAAAACACATCAGCAAACTCCTTTAATAGCTCAGCATATTCAACCCTTTGTTCTCCTGACAGACTGCTTGACAATTTGACAAATTTTGGGTCCTTCTCTGTACCAATATTACACTCGGATACATCAGAATCATGAGTTGAGACTTTAAAATTTACTGCCACATCATTCCCATCAAACAATGTTTCTAAATGAACTGGTCCCTTTGGAATGTGTTTACTAGGAAACTGAACAATATGGTGATTATCAATTTTATTTAAAAATACGTCAGCATGAGGGCCACTTTCAGAATCATGATCCTGATCAATGTGTAATGCAAAGAACTCATCAATAGACTCAAGAAATTTTCTGATCTCAAGATCATCCTCAAACACCTTCCAATGATTGATATTGTCAGGTACAAAGGGACTATATTTCACCTCAACATCATACCTGAGTTTAGGAGGCAGTGGGACTCTGAAATGGCTCACTGAGACATCCAAAGAATCAGCCCTTGTATTCTCCTCTCTTGGAATAAATGAAATTTTGAAAGCTAAGAAGAAATTGTCTATTAGGTACCACACCTCATTTCTATAGGCCCTTAACCTTGGGTTCTTAGCTTGATAAATATTTTTGACCTGATGAACAATTAGTTCTGCATCCCCAAATACTACTATCTCTTCAATTCCCATGTATTTTGCATCCCTTAAACCCAAAACAAGAGCCTCATACTCTACCACATTGTTGGTAGTTTCGAATTCTAGTTTGTGGGACAAAGGTATATCTTCTTTACAAGGGGAAATAAGGACCACTCCAGCACCAACACCTTCCTTAGAAGAGGCTCCATCAAAGAACATCTTCCAAACAGAGGTATTTGGGGAAGGGATTTCACAAAAAGTAATGGGTTTCTTTCTGATTCGGAGAGGAGTTTTAGGAGCATCAATGAGTTGCAATATGTTGGATCCCAAATTAGTGTCAAAATAAAAAATAGGATGGTTGGTGGGGTTTTCTTCATCATTGATTATGTACGCGAGCTATGCTTCCCTGTAAAGTCTCCTTTGTCACCCTCGAACACATAAATGGTGGCGTATGAAAGGTCCATCTGCAAGGTTCCCCCTAGTATCTTTATCCAAGATCTAGACAGGAGCATCTCGAACTTAGGGGGAAAATCAACCACTACGATATCCATGACTACACTCTTCATTGGTAGCTAGAACAGAGACACGACCATGTCTTTGATAACCCAAAGGCACTTCACCTTCCTGGAGTCGAAGGAATACAAGTCATGGTAGGTTTTGGTAACTTCCAACCCGAGTTCTTCCATGAAAATATTAGGCATAAGATTGTGAGATGCCCCTGAATCCATCAAGAAGTTATGAAACACCTTATCATGGATGTTCAATGAAGTGTAGAAGGGAGGGGAGGAATCATCTCTATCTTCTACCAAAGGTCCTAATATGACAACAATTTTTTCATCTTGCAAATTGACTGAGTTTGTGTAATGAGACGTAGGTTCAGACTGCAATAGTTTAAAGAGGATCCTTTTGAAATCTTCATGCTTGACCAGTTCAGAAAGGGGTACATGGATTCTAAGATTTTGAATTTCATGGTCAAAATTGAAAAAGGGAGGGGGCTTCAAAATTTCCTTTACTTTCGGGACGAGACCTTTGACCACTGGTGGGGGTTTTTGTACCTCCTTTTCTTTTCTGCTATATGCCACATATTTAGCAGGCTTCTCTTGTCTAGTAGGATGATCAGGAACACCATGATTTCCTTCTTTCTTCTTGGACCTGAGGCTATATCTGTTTGGGTTGCTGCTGGTCTTTTCCCCTTTTCTCAACTCATTTAATTGACTATCCATGAGAGACTCTTCATATGCAACTTGGGTTAAATGAGGAAATGAGGGGGTGTCCCCAAGACAATGAATTTTAGGGTCAAGCTCTTCTTCCTCTCCGTCTTTGTCAGTAACAAGGTTATTTTGGAGAGGAGTTTGAATTTTCTGATCATCCCTATCTCTGTTTCTTTGATCTCTTTGGATAATTTGAGGGGCATTAGTTGGTCTTTTGAAACTACCCCTATTCTCAGTATTTTGGGAATTCCTATAGCCCTGCTTTCCTTCTAATTCAATCTTTTCCATTCTATTAGAAAGTGATTTTAGTAGCTTGGTCACTTCATCCGTTTGAGGGGGGGTAGCATAGGAACTAGAATTCAGAGCTTCAAACCTACCTTTTCCTTTGTCTCTATCAGATTTACCCTTAAGTTTGTCAGCTGCCAATATATTGGATTCTACTTCAAGCGATGCATCTTGCATATGAGCCAAGGAGGTAGCTCTTCTGTCTCTCAATAGGAAGAAAAAATCAAAGTTGAAAGCACTAGCTTAAACATCTTGGTGGAGGTTTCCGTAGGCTTAACATCAATGAGAATATTTTAATACATCTTATTAAATCTCTTTGAGAAGCCTAAAACAGATTCCCCCTCTTCTCCCTTAAGTGCCCTGAATTCTATAATATAATAAAGGAGATCTTTTTTAGTCCCCCAATGTCTTAATAATGAATCATCCAGAGAAACAATCCCGTCAACAGATCCATAAGGAAAGTACTTAAACCAATCCTTGGCATCACCATCAAGGCTCTGTACAAAAACTCTCATCCACACATCTTCATTTTCGTTGGCTTGAATCTCTGCAAATATATAAAAGGATGAAAGGTGTTCTTTTGCAGTCACGTCTCCCTCCCCTGTGGACCAGGGCATGTACTTAAGGTAGTCCGTGGCTAGGAGAGAATTCATAGGCTGAGTTAAAACTAGAGGAGCGTATCTAGCAGCCAATATCTTAGCCATCATGTTCCTAGGAGGATTAGCACCCACCATTTGGATGTGAACTGAAGGAAAAAAAGTAGGAGATGGAGTTCAGACAGGGGAGATTGGAGGTGTGCTTCTAGGAACAAAGGGAAACAACTGAGGATCTGGAGAAAAGGCCTTAGGGATCAAGGGAACAAAGGTTTCCCTCTCTGTAAAAGCAAAAACTTTAATAGGAGGAGGAGTGGTGAAACTGGGAGAGAGGTAATCAGCAGGAAAACTCCCAAAATTTAAACTTATAGAAGCTCCAACATATGGTGTAATAGGAAAATGAGAAACAACTATTGGATTTGCTATAGGAGAATAATGAAAGTTACTAGAATCATCTGATTTAGTAGTAGAAGTACCCTCCTGAAGGGTCTTTTGTCTTCTGATAATTTTCTCTAGATTAGCTTAAGGTGTCACTAAAGGAAGTTGTGGATTAGACCTCGTGTGTCTACCTCTGGAAGCCACAGTTGAAACCGTGGAGTTGCCAGGTGCTCAGTTGCAATATTCAATGTTCTGAGTTCTGATGCACCTTTAGAACTAGTAAGATTTGTCATTCAATCCCAGGAAAAATCTTGAATTCGTCCCCGACAATAGTGCTAGAAATGTTAGCACCAAAAATCACCTCTGGATTGAGACAGAGGTAAGCCCAGTACCCATCAGTTTATATGTCACAGTTAATGGATTTAAAGAGGTAAAATTTGGCAAACTCGAGAGAATATCGTTTATACTTAGAAAACTGGTGAGGTCTCGATCAAATGAGGTCTCGATCAACTTCAGCTAGCAAGTTGTAGTAAGGGTGAGTAGGAGGAAGAAATTGAGAATAAGATGTAAAGGTTTGCTCTGGGCATCAGGTCTTCCAGTAGCCTAAGGAGGAAAAAATATGAAAACAAGATCCTCTTGAATTCGAAGTTTCAGGAAACTGAAAATGCTATAATTGCACTGTAATCAAACATTCATTACAACACAGTCACCACAATCCATGCGAGTCATTCGATCATGAACATTTAGTATAAGACACAAGTAAGATGGAAATAGAATATGACTTTCATTAAACAAGAAGTCTCATATCAAGTTACATAACCAAAGAACCATAACCTCATTAAAACATTACAATACGGGAGCTTAGCTCAACCATCGACCTTAAAAAAAAATCAAAACTGACTATTTATACTAAGAACAACTTGCCACCACTAGGAGTGTGACCTGGCTACTACAATCAAAGATTTATGTCTACCTCTCTTCTACCAGTCTACACCTGCATTCTTCTGTCAGACGTGATCTCAGACCAGTATGGGCTTTGCAGGAGAATTCGTTGACAGAGGAACTTTGTGCTGACACTCTGCCTCCATGGCCAGCTTTTCCATGCTTTCCATTTATGGAGTGAAATGAGGTTTCAATCACCTCCTCCATTTTCATTAACTACTTTCATCAGGATCGGGATGAAACCTAACACCCATGAATGTTCCAGGAGATGTTCATGACTCCTTCAAGTAAATATTGACGCCTTTTTACCACATAGATATTCCTCTGTGAAAATAGGGGCACCCTTGGCTTCTACAGTGGCTCCTCTCCATCATTTCATGTGACCTCGAGTCATGACCCGGGGCTTCTTTCGTGACATTTCGGGACTTCGTATTTTTGGAATCTTCAGTCCACTTGATTCCAAATATCCCAATGCTTGAACTTGCGAAATGGCCCATTACGATCGGCGGTCAAACTTGCTTTGAATTTGATGACCACGATTGTCTCCCCAAATAACCTTAGTCGTCAGCTGCCCAATAGGTGCATGCATTTATTTATAGCCTCTCTTTCCATATGACCGTGAGTTTTGACCATGGGTCCAATTCCAAAGCACTTCACGATTGAATCTATGCTGTGCTCCATGCTAAAACCTATGAGTCATGAAATCATGATTTCTCGGATCAGGTGCCACACGCCCTTTTGAATTAGACGACGTAGATGAATATCAAAATTTTGACACTTCGGGTCTTCTGCGCATGCCTCACTTCATCTTTCCCGAAATGACCTTCTCCATGATTCAGATCTGGTGCCACGTGTCCTGTTGGATCGAACGACTCCCACTGATTTTGGATTTTGGGGGTTTGGATCCTTTACAAATAAATTCAACAATGCTCCAAACTCCTAATTCCCACGATTATTAATCACTACTGATATATGAACTTGCTTTCTCACTTGATCCGAATCCATATCAGATCACTCTAAGTGTTGCACTTTGTGCTTATGGATGCAACCTCTGTAAACAAAACTTTGGACTACTGGATGAGGGCTTGGGAAATACAAAGGATCAATGACAGAGGAAAAGAGGGAAGTGATCAAACTTAGAGAAATCAACAAAGCATAGGGTCGAGACTTATCAGGCAAGACAACAGGAAAAACAGGCCGCTCCAACAGATGAAGGCAAACAGAAGAAAAACCAACAAGCTGAAAGGGGAAAGCTCAAGATTGGGTCTACGAAAAGGAGAGAGACAGGGAAAAACTACAGACTTAGGTAGAAACCACAAACCCACAAGACTCTAACAAGCTCCAAGTTGGGTTTACCAGTCAACTTACAGTCAGTCTTCATTCAGTCTCTAGCCAGTTGTCTCATGCTCACACTTCAACCTCTTTTTAATTGACTTGTTGTCGATATCTTCGACTTCTACTTTACCCGTTCGAATCCCTTGACCTTCAACTTGTTTTTGATACACCTCAACTTCGACTTACTGTCGATCCACATCGACCTTGGATTGTTAGTTGATTCACCTCAACTAGAATTTCACTACAAAGAATATAACAACCCAACAAAAGGGGGAAAATACTTCAGTAATATTGATCTAAAATCCAACTACCACCAAGTAATAGATCATATCGATGTATGGAAGAATACCTTCAAGTCCAAATAAATTATTTTCGAATGGTCGGTCATGCCCTTTGGCTTGAAAAATTCCCCAACAAATTTCATGAGGATGATGGACAATATCTTGTGGCCTTTCACCAATTATTTTTTGGTGGTGTATTTGGATGAGATCCTCATCTTCAACAAGAGTTGGGAAAAACACTTGCAGCATATTCAACAGGTTTTTCACACTTTGTGACAACACAAGTTATATGCAAATTTTGAAAAATGCTCCTTTGGCATGAACAAGGTCCACTTCCTACGATACATTGTTGATGCATGGGGTGCATGTCGATCCAGCCAAGATCCAAGTCATCCGTGACTGGCCAACCTTGACCATACTCACTAAGCTTTGCATATTCTTAGGCCTTCCCAATTTCTATGGTAGGTTCGTGTTGGGATTCTCCCACATTGCATGGGCCCTTGGCCAAGTGACCAGGGATGGTGTCAAGGAAAAATTTGTGTAGGTCCAGTCGCAATAGAAAGAGTTTGATTATTTGAAGAAATGATTTTTCTCAACCCCATTTCTCTCATTACCCGACCTGCAATAACCCTTCGATATTGAGATAGACGCTTCAGACTACGTCGTGGGCGTAGTTCTCACTCACCATGGAAATCCTTTGGCCCATCATAGTGATACATGATTATATATCGTATGTAAGTACCCCACTCACGAAAAAGAAATGTAATCCATTATACAAGCCTGCAGCCAGTGGAGGAATTACATTGTCAAGAAGGAGACAGTCATCCACATTGATCATAAGCCTCTGCAGTTCATGCAGACACAAGGAAAATTGCATAATTACTTCGATCAGAAGTGTTCCACATACTTGCAACAATTCCATCTCAACATCAAGTATAAGACAAGAAGCACCAACTGTGTCGTTGACTACCTTAGTCGGCCTCTAGTTGCAAAACTAACCTTGTTGATACACTCTTGAAGACATGAGACCTACAGATGGCCCCAACTTTATGAGAGAGGTCCTGACTTTGTAACTACTACTTGGCACAAACACAGTTGTCACTAATTTCCATATTCAGGATGGGTTGTTGTGCCATATGGGCCATCTCTACATCCCATCAAATGAGCAATTGAAGATGATTTGGGAGGATTACTACAGTCGGGTGGCAGGACACTTCAGTGTAGAAAAGACAATGGGAGTGTTGCAACAACATTTCTATTGATTGAAACTTTGACAAGATGTCATCAAGTATATCAGGTCCTGCACGACCCGTGCCATTGCCAAACTGAACATTAAGGAACACGGCATGTACACCCCTCTTCCTACTCCCAACAGGATCTGGGAATCCATCTCGATGGACTACATGCTAGGCCTTCCTTCAACCAAGATGGGAAATGACTATGTTTTCGTGGTTTTTGATTGATTTTCCAAGATGGTGATTCTGGATGCCTACAAGAAGAGCATCACAATGGAGGCCATTGCCAAGATCTTCCTCGAAAACATGTGGGTGCATTTTTGGATACCACATACCATCCTCTCATATCGGGATAGCCAGTTCCTCATCACATTCTGGTCAAGCCTTTGGTCAGAGTTGGACACTAAGATCACCAAATCCACAGCCTTCTACCCCCAAATAGATGGCCAAATCGAGGTCATCAACATGATGATCATGCATATCTTATGCATGTACAAATCCAAGCATCCATGCACATGGGATGAGAGTCTTCCCTATGTTCAACACAGTTACAACAGATCCATGCATATCTCAACTGACCACATCCCCTTTCAGGTGGGGTTGGGATTTCAACCATTGGGTCCCATGGATGTTGCACTACCCCTTGCGTCCACACAGGAAGAATCGTCCCATGCTCAAACTGAAGCCAATAAAGCCACTCGGTTTATTGAACGAATCTAGCACATCCACCAACAGGTTCAAGATATTTTGTAGAAGTCCAATGCCAAGTACAAGCAACACCATGATCAACACCGGGTGCCCCACAAGTTTCAGGTGGGCGATAAAGTTTGGTTGTATTTGCAGAAAGAACGCCTTACATGACCCCATCATAAGATTCGTCCACTCCGCTATGGACCTTACACCATCACCAAGGTTGTGGGTGACAATGCTTTTGAGCTCAACATTCCCCACTTCCTTGGTTTGCACCCAGTGTTTAATGTGGACCTCATTCAACCATACTTTCCACCATTATTGGCACCTCAAAGATAGTAGAACAGTTGACACTGACAGATCTCAATATGAATGTGTGGAAAAGGAATCCACTGATCATATCATGGACACACAGGTCAAGGGAAATCGCCAACAAAAGTTTTATCTTTATCATGTTGTCAAAGCAGTGCAACTCCTACACCAAGGAAAGTGGCTCATCTAGGGCCAAATCCAACATAAGTTTCCTCATCTGATGGAAGAACTCAACACAATGGAGACCATTGCTTCCTAATGGGGGAGGATTGATCTAGATGGATATCGATGTCCACCCACCTCTTCCAACTAGCTCACATACAGTTTTCATCTTGACAATTGTTTCTAGATTTTTGGGTCCTAAACTTCTGAGGTCGTTTTGAGGACCTAAATATCGTTTTTTGGGCTTGCCACTGTCACATTATAAATGAAGTTAGAGTGTCATGGAAAAATGTGTATTCCTTGGATAGACCTTTCCAACGGGCTATAGTTCACCAAAAATAAAGATCGTATGATAAAGTTGTGACCTCGGGAAGTTGATGTACCAACTTACCCCACCGGGGCCCACATGACTTTTGGAAATTCATCTCCTAGGGTTAGGTTTTTTGATGTCTAGGGTTTTCCAATTTCTTCTTGATGCTAAAAAGGCCCGGAGGCCTCATTTTATTGTACTCAGACAAATTGTTTAGCTTCCACATCTGTTCTTAGAGATTAAATACCACCATTCGTGCAAGCTTGTTTCATTCTGCATTTTACAGTTTCAACAGATTTCTTTATTGAATACAATTTAAGTTTCACTGTATCTATGTTATTGTTCTCTATATTTCTGTATTAATGTTATAGATATGTGTTTCATTTCGTTCTGCTTATAAATCCATATCACTATAAGAAGAAAAATGTCCAAGACTCCAACCAACATGGTCACTTGAGACAATATATTAATGGGAAATAAAAAAATTGTAAATAAGAGTTTCTCACAATTGATCCTAAGCTAATGACCCTCCATGTTATTTAAATAGAGATCCTGGACCAATCGAGTGTTAATACATAAATCAATATTCATTAGTATCGACGAGAATACGAGTCGTTAGATCACTTTATGTCTAGAACATATTGTGACCTTTGTATTACATAACTACAAATGCATGCTAAAGAAACACACTTTTACCTAAAAACACATTAGACCAAGTTGATATTAACTAACTCCTAAGTGTCTAAATATTCTAACATATTATGTGCTTAGGACCAATACTGTCCTCTTAAACTCTATGTGTCTTCGATCTTCCAACTACAAGAAGCTAATCCAACTCATCTCATTATGCTTATGCCTTGTTTACCATATTTTTGGAAAATCAAACCTATTATATATATCACAAAACATAAAAAAAAGCATACATTAATCGCCCCAAAATTTTAAGAACATTAGTGCCTTGCAAATTTCCTCGAAACTATTCATAATGCCCATAATATGATGTTGGACACAATGTTTGGATAACATAAAAGAGTTTTCCAATTACATAGATAATAATAATAATAATAATAATAATAATAATCTATTTTAAGTTTATTATTCATAATGCCCCTAATATGATGTTGGACACAATGTTTGGACAACATGAAAGAGTTTTCCAATTGCATAGATAATAATAATAATACTATATTTTTGAGGTCATGGCCAAGCCAAACACCAAATTGGTGTATGAGACCCCCTTGTTTGTGGGACAAGGGACCCCCTCCACGCAACGATTTGACTACTAAAGTCTACAAAAGTGTACATACACTACCTCCCTCTGGATTTGAACATATGACCTCTTACAATGAAACACATGTTCTTAACCATTAGATCCACTCAAATTATACTTAAATGATTATATAAACAAAAAAACACAACCATTACATTATCACAAACACATAAACTTATTTGTCTATTAATAATAACAATGTGGAAATATATAAAAGAAATACTAACTATATATATGCATTTACTTATATTAACATTGTACCCATATAGACACTCATTAATAATGGGAATATGAAAGAGAGGGAAAAACCCACTTCACGTATGTATCTTAATGTCTTCAGGATTTACATATACAATATGAACGCATTAATTATCTATCAACAAATAGCCACCAATTCCAACTGTATGCTTGCCAACTAAGATAGTTTACATTAACTTAATATCAATTATTAGTGACCAAATCTAACAAAAATAACAACCAGCTCATGACCAAAAACAATAAAATTCAATCATAGTGATAAAAAGTATCAATAACATTGTCAATACTGGCAGCCTAATCTCCTCAACACATCTTTTTATTGTCAATACTGGCAGCCTAATCTCCTCAACACATCTTTTTATTGTCAATACTGGCAKCCTAATCTCCTCAACACATCCTTGTCCTTCTACAAATTAGAAATGGAGATGGAAGACATGATTACACAAAACACTTAATTGTATTATCTCATAACACAACAAGATACAAGAYGTATATATAGTTGGAGTATGATCCAACTAACTCCACACATGGAGATGTAGGTTGAGAGAATATCTCAACAGTCTCCTACACATCCTCAAACTAATCCCCAAAATTTAGTATGCAACAATAATTAAGCATTATCTCTAACACCCCCCTTTAATGCTCACATTCAAAAAACCTTACAATAATGAAATCACACGTTACAACACTTTAACTTTGTCGCATGGTCTTCATCAGTGCCTATACCCACTTTGATGCCTCTGGACTGCGCTCTTTCTCTTCCTCATCTTCGATCTTACCATTCAACTCATTTAAAATATAAATGCTTCTGACCATCTTTGATGAACTTTGCAGAATTGATGCTTCTTGATCTCCCGAAGGACAATCTTGATACTGAGGTACTCTATGGAACTGCTACCATCTGTGCATACACGGCCCTCCATGCTATTCATCAGTTATCTAGGATAACATTCCGTATACATAATATCTTTAGCATCCAATTATACAATTTGACCTTTTATACACTCACAAACTCACAAGATAACCTGTAATTGTTGATGTTGAAGCCCAAAGTACAACAAGATCCATGAGCTTTTGTCAGACTTGTAGACATACTAAAATTAGTGATGTGTTCTCTTGGCACCGAAGAACGTAGAGAACCACTAATTTAAATTATGTTACTCTATTCAATTCATTGCTTCTTCGTACTGTAATTTTACAAACCCAAATATAACAATAATACATAATTTAAAAATTCATTTTAAAACACATAAAACCACACAATAAATATGCAATCTATGGAATCCAGTAGCCATTAGCATATACAGACACCCTGAGGACTGTCTACTTGCGTGCCTTGCGATGAAATCAATCCTTCTGCATTTATGACATCGATGAATTCAAGGACAAGTTCAAGTGAATGAAAATATGTAGCTAGTAGCATGCAACGATTGGATATGGTGACAATGGTGGATCCCCTAAAATAGATACAAGACCCGATTTAACATCGAAGGGGCTCAAATAATCGATCCACACAAGATTTTCTACATCCAATCCATGCATATTATCAATTATGTCGAGGATATCCATGAGGTCAGCATCCCGTGTGAGCAACACCGCATTAGGTTTCTTGGCCTCTGGGACACATTTCCTTGATGTCCTTTAGTTGCCAAATATCGTCCTCCCATAGAGACCCATGGAAAACCTCTACATCATCCATTCAACATTGTTGAAGAGAAGCGACCGTGCTTCTGCCATATAAGCGGACACAAAAGATGCGCAAATCCAATTCTTCCCTTATTTCGTTTTTAAGTTGGAGAAACTCCTGATGATCGCCTTTGCCTCTACATAAATCCTTGAGAATTGTGTGCATGCTAGAAGATCCACATTGAAAGGTTGTTGCATCGAACAATTCTTGCTTGGCTTGCATATCAATTTCAGTCCAATGCAATACTACATGCCAACGCACTTCCATAGAACACACGTAGAGGTATCGCTCCAGCAGACGACAATGATCAAACGCGTCCAACAACAAAGTCGACCTCAACTGGTGCACAGAGCGATTCTCCTCTCGCTGGCTCCAAGCAAATAGTTCCACGATTTGCACTCATCCATACACAAAGGGAAATTTTCACTCTCAAACAAACATTCAGAAACTCAGACAACAAACTTTACACTTAAACAAACAATCCATAATCTACCTACATATTTACAAAGAATTGATTATCAAGGCTCTGACATCTTCCTGGCCATCCCGTGAGAGATTAAGCCCAACCAAGCTCTGATACCAAATTAGAAATGGAGATGGAAGACATGATTACACAAAACACTTAATTGTATTATTTCATAACACATCAAGATACAACACGTATATATAGTTGGAGTGAGATCCAACTAACTCTACACATGGAAATGTAGGTTGAAAGAATATCTCAACAGTGTCCTACACATCCTCAAACTAATCCCCAAACTTTAGTATGCAACATTAATTAAGCATTATCTCTAACAGTACATAATGGCACTTTATATGCTTCCCAACTTGACAACTATTTAAAAAAGCTAAATTTTGATTTTTTATTTATAAAGAGGTAAATTTAAATGTAGCAAGTGAGTTAATATATATATTTTTCAATAAGGGAAGGTTCCATTTACTATTTTTATTTTTTTTAATGAGTTAAATTTTTAAAAACTAAATTTTTATAATTAATTTTTATAAAAAATTATGATTTTCTCATAAAATTCTTATTAAATTAAAAAAAATAAATTATTTCTTTACCTTATTTATTAAAAACTTATATATATAAATAAATAGTTTATCTATTTTTTAACTTATTCCCTAAAATTGCTTTCACATACATACACATTATATATGACAAATATGGACAACAAATAAATATTTG
>JZKD02S1673656.1:54135-96944 GCA_000966675.3 Picea glauca | reverse complement strand
TTGTTCATGCACTTTTTGTTATGCTAATTAATGGAAGAGATAATTAAGTCGTATAAAATAAAAAAATTAAGTGGTACCACTTTTATAATATGTGTTTGTTTTTTAAGATTGTGTATTCAAAATTGAAGGGGTAAAATGTGTACTAAGGAATTAAATTATGTGTTTGTTTTTTAAGATTGTGTATTCAAAATTGAAGGGGTAAAATGTGTACTAAGGAATTAAATTTTTGTATGGAGAGTGTTCTTTATTTCATAAACAAAGAAGTTTTGTATATTGATTTGATGTTTAGTTAGAAAATTATTTTAAAATAAGAAGATGATAATGATGACGATAATAATAATTATTATTAGACTTTTTTAAATGAGTTAATTATATTTTAAGTGTCTTACAGATTCAACGATAATGGAATCTTATGAGTGTTGGCATTCAAAGTTTTGGGTTAATTTCACATGCATGCACAAACGAAGTGAGTTAATCATATATTAAGTGTCTTACATATTTGATGATAATGGAATCTTATGAGTGTTGGCATCCAAAGTTTTGGGTTAATTTCACTTGTGCGCACAAACGAAGTTGTTTGCGCCCATTCTAGTTTTACGTGTTCCCAAGCTAATGTGCAGAGAATGACAAGAAGTGCATGCCAAACCAAGTTTTGATATTGTGCACCAAGTTCAAGGTCTATCAAAGGAACACCAATCCAAGTTTTGATGTGCACGAGAAATCAAGAAGGCGCATGCCCGAATCAAGAAAGGAATCATTGAGAAATCTTCTTGAATGATCACTATCAGCAACACAAAGGAACTTGGAGCTGACAACACATGAGCTGGAAAGGCAGTTAAGATTGCTCCGATTCTAGAAAGAATACTTGGTAGGCAGGCAAGAAACAAAAGCATATGAGACTCTTAGTCAATAGAGCAAGTGGAGAAAAGCTAAAATAGTTAGAGCTCCCAAGCATAAAAAACTTTAAATGAAGCGATAAAGTTAGACACTCGCTTAGAGGATTCCCTGAGTGTTGTTTGTGATATTGTTGAGCTCGCTCCGAGCCTCTGTAGTATTGTAATTTTGTAATGCTTCTAACTATAAGTCTGAATCTTATATATGTTTAAAGTCTGAAAGGATGCGCAGAGCACAATGTATTGTAAATATGGAGAATTATCTAAAGAGGACACAAGACTTTGTTGTTGTCAATATATTTTTCTCAATGTATGCATGTGTTTAATGAAATGGAAGGAGTAGTAAAGTTGCAACGATTCTGATCTATCTTGTGTCACTCATGTGTTATTTGGATATGTGTGTGTATTGTTTTACATATTGACAATAGTAAGTTGTCATTAATGGGTGTGTAAATGTCATCTCGAATGGATACCTACATATTTAGTCATTCATCCACGTCACAAGACTAGATGGTCTATGTGATCCTCATTGCATCTCGGGTGATACCTTCTTTGGTCTTGGTTGAATATTGATATGCTGATGCTTTCGGGTTTTTGTTGGTTAAATCTAGATGAACCCTGCGTCTAAACTCCCTAGTGTTAAGGAGGAAGTGTGCAAGCATGAAAAGACCCAATAGATGGTTCTGTTGACCAACACATGAAATTATTGTACTGCAAGATGAAGGCCAAAGATGAGGTGGTATCCATCTCGAGAGGAAATTCAATACTTGTTAACTGCAAAGGAGCATGAGTTTTCCCTACGAGAAACTTAGAGTTCGAGAGTGAATGTGAAGAGATGGAAAGATAAGTATCTTTACATTGACGTGCATGAGACGTTCTTTGTTTGTTGTATGAATGGATGAAAAGGAAAATTGCCACCAATTTTTCCTTGTGGCCTCTAGAACCACTGGTTTGGGATCAATCCACACTTGAGAGGATGAAGACATTGGACAATAAATGGACTCGAGCCATTGATTTGTGGTTCTCTCAAGTAGAAGAGGGATATATCATTGAATTTTCTATGGAGTATATTGTTTCTTTTAGTGAGGTTAAAATAAAATTCGCAGAAGGTTCGAGAAAACGAATGTTGGAAGAAACCCCACTCTAGATCAAGATGTTGTTCGTGGAGGAAGGTCTGATGCACATGGAGCCCAATAAGATGGATGAGTAAACTCCCCTAGTGCTAGGGGAGGGGGTGAAAATACGAGGGGGAAATGAGAGAGAATATGGATCCGTTGAGGAGGATCCAAAAGTTGTTGAAATGAGGTGAGGAATGGTGTTGGTTATCATTCCCTTTGATCTATTTACCATTACAGATTGACCCCGGTTCATAACTAAGAATCTTCTAAAAAAAATCCCTTAAAGACTATCGGCCCCTCTAGTCACCCAAAAGGAAACACAATACACAGAATGTACTGTTCCATCTCACCCAAGATAACTCTATGGGTGGTTGCAATACTTAGGTGTTTGCAACCTAAGACTGAGCGAGATCTACACCTTAACCTTTACTAAATTCATCTAACATCTTGTATAACATGCATTCTATGCATGCATGTGGTACATCATATTTACTTAGCTACTTCATTCATTCAACATTCATCTACTAAACAAACACAAAAACACATTCATTCAGTCACATAACATAGTATTACCATGGTTCACCCCCTACTGGGATACATCCACAAAGATCTGGCTCTAATATTTTATTATAGTTTGGAAATCTCCATGCCACACATGGTTACAATCTTAGTTCTTCTTTCTTCCCACAGGCTCCTTGATCCTTGTGAGGCTGACTATATCGCACCATGCTCCTCAGGCTGCGATCTAACCCTCAGGATCGATTTGCTCATGCCCTTTCTAGCTCCCTAGTAACTCATACCGTCCTTACAGTTCTCTTTCTTTCTTCGTATATCTTTCCTCTCTCTCCCTCTTCTCTCTCTTGCCCCCCCTTGCTCTATGTATCTATCTCTTCTATTTATCTTCAACTCACCAGTCATTACAATGTATTACAAAAACCCTAACCCTAGCATCCTTAAGTCTTCTAGGCATGTGCGTGTTCTTCTTTTTCTTCCAGCTGTTTCTTTTCTCTTGCATGCTTCTCTTATCCAAAAATATCCTTTCTTTCTGATTCGGCCTGCATCCAACAGGCCCCCAACACTGACATGTGGCTCGTCCCAAACCACCTAAACCTGGTGCGCTTCATCGATCTCTCTTGTGATCTCCGTGAGATCTGTTGCTTACATTTGGGCCTGCATTGTCTTCTCCTTGAGTGTGTCCAATACTTGCATTGTAATCTCGTCGCTGACCATCCCTGTGCACTCTGCCTGGGTTTGTGCCATTTTTGTTTTTGCTTCTTCCTCCTGTGCAATTACCTCTACTTCCTTCTCCTGGAGTGGTTCCATTTGAGCCTCGCGCTCCTTTTTTTGTGTCTGCACAACTGTGAGTTCTTCCTGCAGTTTCTTCATATCCTGCGCTGCTTTGACACACTCTGTGATTAACATTTCCCTCTGCCTCTGCTTGAGGTCTTGGATAGATGTGCTCATCCTTTCTTCTTCCTGGTTCCATTGCTGGACTTGTTGATCTTCTTCCATCTTCGTCCAGAGTTGTGCTACCTTCTCGAACAAGTCGACCGTAGCATGGACTTGTCTCTCTATATCCTTTATCTTTGTTTTTGCCTCATGCTTTCTATGCTCCTTCACCTCTAGTGGAGTGGTAGGTATGAGCTTCTCCCAGAGGTGATCAATATCCTATTTGTATTGATCGATTTTCTGCACAATCTAATCAATCTTATGTATCAACGTGAGTTCAGTCGTCTGCACGCTCTTTGGGATTTTTTCATAGGCTACGACCAATTCCTGCTCCAACCTATCTGTGTGGTCTTTTTCATCTTTGGTATCAAGCTTATCCTGCTCGAGTACCAATTCCAACTTGTCCTAATTATCCTTTTCCTGCTGGAATTCTATTGCATATGTGTGTGTGCGTGACTGTACATCCTGTGTGATGTTGAATTGCAATTTATACAAGGCCTTGGTTGGTATCCACGTCAATACCAACTGTATTTGAGCCAAGTACTTTAGGGGTGTCTGCCCCACATTTTCATCCATGCGCAACATGTTGGGTGTGATGTGAAATGTCGAGCTTGACTGTGTTGTCATCTGGATCCTATCCCGCTCACTTGATCCAGCTTCAACTCCTATCTATGAGGTTGATGGGACTGTTCCTACGTTGTTGTCGTCCATCTGTGCTTATTTGAGCTGTTGGAGGAGTTGTCGCATGTATTCCATCTCTTCCTCAATATTTTCCCTTTGGCGCACATCATTATCAAAATCCTTGATTGTGCGATCCTGGACCATTTGGGCCACCATGTTTGCATCATCCTCGGTGATCGTGTATTCTGGGGGTGTTTTTTGTGCCTTCGCCTTCTTGCACACACCCCCCATTTGGATGACTAGCCTCTTAGTCTATCCTTACACCTGCTAAGTAGCACTTGATGTGGTTCCCTATGTTGTCTCAGTCTGTTTCTCCTGTACCTGTGGCACCTGTGTGTTGTTCTTCTTCCCCTCCTGGGTGCCTTTCTTGGGTTCCCCCCCTTTTTTCTATTGTGCCTTGTTCTGACTTGTCCTTGGTTTCTTGGGCACTTTTATCTCTTCGGCATGTTTATGTTCCTGTCTTACCTCCTCCTCCTTCATTTCTACAAGTATTTCTCGATTGAGGACTGGAATCCTCCAATTATCATCCCAATCCTTAATGGCCATCTCTATGTCTTCCTCCTTGATGCAATAGCGCATTTGTATCCATTGATTATCGGGATATTTTTGTTCATGGATCCACATTGCATGTCTAGTGGCTTTGCAGTTGTATGTGCCCTGATACTGTGGAATTGATTATGGTGTCACCCTACAAGTGTTGGTGATGCTCTCTTCTAGGTCGCTATGATATCCTTCAAATATGGTTGCATTCATATTTCTGTTCTTGGGGTCCGAAGCGGACCCCAATGATAAGTATCACGCTCCGTGGAAAGGATTGGGTCTAGTGGAAAAGAATGAATACTTTGTCTCCTTCCATTCGATCGAGGCTATCTGGATGAGTAGCCATGAATAGTGAAATTATGTCCCCAGATCTTGTGCGTCCTTGCATTCGTCCAGGAACAAATTCATCAAATAAGGGTCCCAACTGAGTGTGGTTCCCTCCGCACACTGTGCTGCAACTGCAACAACCCTAGCTGGGACTTCCTCCTTGTGGCATTTCCTGAGTAATTTCCATGCAATAATTTTTGTGGCCATTCTTATCACGACATCACTAATATGCTTGATGATGATTTCGTGCGACCCCCTTTCGGTACCATATTTATTCTCCATTTCCTTGGTCAGTGCTCTCTCCTTCGTCTTTTCCTCAAGGAATTGCGCAGGATCCTCACCCCATGATGGTATCCCTATGATGTATGCAATAATATCTACATCTATTGAGACGAGTTGTTTGAGCCATAGGTATCCACCATGGGTGACTTCCATCAGCTACTTGATGTAGTTGTTTGCATACTGGCCCCTCCCAAAGTGTGGGATGTCCAATGGGCCTAGAATCCCATTTTTGGCTAGTCCCACTACCCAATGGATTGGTTTATTAATTGGTTCGCCAAAGGGTCCTATACCCACATTATGTAGGTAGACTTGCTTGGGGAACTCTGGGAACTTGTCCTTGTCCATCACTTCATGGTTTGAGTACCACAATTTCTCCATGTGGCCTAACATATTTCTTGATATAGGTACCCCTTCTAGAATACGCGGAAAGACAACGGTTGTGGTGTCTTGCCTGCGCAGTGACCTTGGTACTGCCTACTTTCCTTTCCACTGTGGTGGATAACTTGATGTTCTAGCCTCCATTGTTCGCTTTTCTGCATACTCTTCTGGTCGGTCGGTGACATCTTTCATTGTGCCCTCCTGGGGTTTTCCATAATGGTTGTGTGTAATCTTTATGGTGTGGTTGTTTCCTCCTGGTTTGCGATCATCCCATTAACTCTCGAGCACTCTTCAGGGTTTCCAAAGTGCGAAAAATTTTCTGTTTCCTCAGCTTCTTGTCCCTGTCCCCCTTCTGGTACATCCAGATCCATGCCCATTGGTTTTTTTTGTTGGGTTTCCTCCACAATAGGTGTGGAGATTCCTGGTGTCATATCGGGAGACGTGATTTCATCCACATTGATGACTTCTAGAGGATGAAGTGTTTGTTGTTCTCTTTCCTGTGCTTGTGGTGAGGCTCTGGTGTTGCTTCAGGGTCGTTGACCAATTTGGTTTGATTCTCCTTGATTTGGTGGTGTCATGGTGTTTAGTTTGTTGTCCGCCGAATGTGGTGGCCTCTGGAAAATTCGCTCTCGGCTATGTATTCTCTAATTGTCTCTGCTTTTCTCACTTGCACAATAATCTTCCCAGTCCTGTGCACTAGTTTATATAGGAATTATGTAAAGCTTCTTGGATACGTTACCTCATTGATGTTTTAATTAAACCGACGCTTCCCGCGTACTTGCTATTTAATTCCCTTGTCGTCTCCAGTTGGCGTGATTAATGCGGAATGTCATCAGTCAGTTTTGTTATTTAAGTTTGATAGTCGTTGTCCATTGGCGATTGTTTGTCGTGTACCTCTTTCCCATTGTTTCCTCTTTCCCGCTTGTAGTGATCGTTGGCATTTTCCTCTTCTGTGATAGCATTCCCGAGTGTGCACACTCATTCTCTTCTTGGTGCCCTATGCCTTTGTTAAATGTTCATATTTTTTTTTTCCCAGGGATTGACTGGACCTGTACAGCTTCAGTCGGCTCCCATTGATCATCCCTTTGAGTTTTGTTCCTCCTAAATCCTTTAATTGTACAACTCCCCCATCCGTGATAGTATTTACTTCGTATGGTCCTAACCAATGCATTCTGATTTTTCCTCGGTGTTGAAGGGATTTGATGTCATACATCAAGACTAGGTCTACTTCCTTGAAAACCTTCCTCTTGATATGTCTATCATGCCAAGCTTTGTCTCCTACTTTCTGGACTTCCTGGTAAAACCCTTCTAGAATCCTATATTCCTCCATGATTATCAGTTGATTTATCCTTTCCTGTACTGCACCTCGTTCTGTCATATTTGTAATTGCTACTACGCGTAGACTAGGCACCAAAAATTATAATGGTACCATAGCTTCTTGTTTGTACACCAGTCGGAATGGTATTTGTACTGTTAATTTCTTGCATGTGGTATTGTATGCCCACAATATTACTGGTATCTTCAAGTCTCAATCATCCCTATTAACGTTGCAGATCTTCGTAAATGCATTTTCAAGGATCTTGTTAAAGGCTTCCACTGTTCCATTTTCTGGAGGATGATATGGTGTACTCTTTTTATGATGAACTTAAAATTCCATATTCATAGCCTTAATAGTATTGTTAATGAAATGAGTGCCTTGGTCACTCATCAAAATCCCCGGGAAACCAAATCTAGTGATCACTTCCTTGAACATGACGTATGTTGTTGTCTCTGGGCTTCAATCTTTTACTGGTGTTGCTTCTGTCCATCTTGTCAGGTATTCCGTCGCAATGATAATGTGCCTCGCTCCTAACCTTTTTGTTGGTGGGATAATTGGTCCCACAAAATCTATTGCCCATTTTTCAAATACATGTAAAGTTACTTGTGGTCGCAGAGGCATCTCGTCCCTTCTATTCAATTTACCAACCCTCTGATAGACATCACATTTCTGGAAGTAGTCCTTCGAGTCTCTATGCATTGTCAGCCACCACAATCCTGCTCACAATACCTTCTGTGCGATATCTTTTCTTGCATAATTCCCTCCTTCTATTCCCTCATGGAATTCTGCTAAAATTCTAAGTCTTTCATATCCTAGCACACATCTTCTCAAGATGTTATCTGGACCCATTTTGTATAAGTGTCCTGAAATTAGCTGGTAATCTGCAACCTTGAATACCAAATTCTTCTTCTGCACAGTGTTATATTCCTATGGCGCAATTCCTCTACTGAAGTACTAGATGATGTCTGCGAAGTATTCATCGGCTATCTAGACTGAAAAATAACTGTGCGTCCGAAAAGTCATCCTCTAGGTTTGTAGGTTCCTCCCCATTCATGATTCTCGACAAGTGATTAGGTCCTACATTCAACTTTTTTTTCTTGACTATTACTTCGAATTCAAACTCCTGGAACAAAAATAACCCTATACAAATTATCCCCCCCAAAACTAGCTTGTTGACGAGGTATTTGAGCGTTGAATGGTCTGTGAACATCTTAATTTTTTTCCCTAATAAATAATGTATGAATTTCTGGAGCACATAGACCATAGCTAGGCCTTCCCTCTCTGTAGTGTTGTAGTTCTGCTATGATTCTGACAATTTTCTATTAGCAAATTCTATGGGATGGTCCAATTCTCCTTCTCCTGGTTGTGCTAGAATAGCTCCAAGTGCTATGGCCGATGCATCTACATGTACATGGAATGTCTTCTCCCAATCTGGGAATACTAGTATTGGTGCGGTTACCATCTTCTCTTTTAGAGTATCCAGACCATGTTGACAATCCTCATTCCACTAGAACCTTGTGTCTTTCCTTAGTAATTTCTCCATTGGCACAGTGATCTGCGCATACCCTTTTATAAATTTCTTGTAGTATCTTGCGTGTGCCAATGTCGCTCTTAATTAATAGACTGTTTTTGGTGGTGGCAAGTTAACAATTATTGCAATATTGGCATGATCTACTATAAATCCTTTCTTGCATACAATATGGCCCAATAGTATCCCAAAAGGTGTTCTGAATAAGCACTTCTTGATATTTAACGATATCTGGCACTTCCTGCATCTTTCTAGCATCAACCGTAAGACTTCAACATGTTCCTTCGACAGGATATA
This sequence comes from Picea glauca, assembly GCA_000966675.3. Lineage (NCBI taxonomy): Eukaryota > Viridiplantae > Streptophyta > Pinopsida > Pinales > Pinaceae > Picea > Picea glauca. Next base: position 88,133 of record JZKD02S1673656.1, on the reverse strand, counting down.
GAATGTCCAATCATCCAGCTATACTTCTAGAAATTGGTGGATAAATTATTTAAATGCAGCGATGACTACTATGGAAAATATTGTTTGTGCATTCCTTAATCCAAACAACATGACTGTATACTGGTATGATCCCCATTCCATGGAAAAAGTGGTCTTGTATGTGTCTTCCGGTGCTATCTTGATTTGATGGTATCCTAAGAATCTGTCGGTGAATGAATAAGATTCATGTCCTCGTACATTCTCCAAGACTTCATCTGTGAACGGGGTAGGGAACATGTCATGTAAGAACGCATCGTTCAACTTTCTCAAGTCAACACATATTCTTATCCCCCATTGTTTTTTCTCCTGAACTACCATTGGGCTTATCCATTCAGATTCTTCTACCGGTTCTATGATTCCATCTTCCAACATCCTATCAATCTCATCTTTTACTTTTTGATTATATATTGGGTTTAGTATATATGGTCACTATCTAATTGGTCTTGCCTCAGCTCTGAGCGGTATTTTAATTTCGCCTAGATCTCCCGCTATGCCTTTCATTTTTGTGAATGCTGTTGAGAATAGGTCGTTGTACTCGCATAGTAAATCTGTTATACATTCTACTGTTTGTTCATCCCAATAGTATCCAATGTTGGCCATTTTGGGATTCTTCACTGTCCCGATGTTGACTTTCTTCACTCTGATCGACGCATAAATCATTTCTAATTCCATAGATGGACCCTCCACTTCTCTCTCGCCTTCAAATTCCTCAATCCGAATATTGCTTGGGTCATATTAATCCGGTACTTCTTCCTGCACATGATAGCATGACAATAGTTCTTTCACTGTCTGTCTTTTTTGTTGTTGTTCGTCCGTTATAAGTTCAACTTCTGGTTCTTTAATAAATATCCACCCTCTTATTTGTTTAAGTGATGCATCTATGTTGGGGTTCTCATGCTCAAATGAGAAAGTGACTGTAAAGTTCTATTGTAGCACTGTCCATCTCGTAGTTCCTCTGCGCAGTTCTTGGTCTGTATACTAGTTTTCTACGATGCCCTCTAATGTGTGTACAAAATGGTGATGCCATTCCTCCGGTGGTGTCATTTTCCACAGTGCTCTGCACTTCTCCAAGTGTCATGCTGTTGCACCTTGTCCATCATATTTTTTTCGATGGTTTCTTCCTTGTTCTGCGCCAAACCTAATGCGCAGTAACTGCTTACATTGGTACCATTCCTTGATTGTTTCTTTGTGCGCACCCCACCATCTCGCAGGTGTCGCCTTGAGTGCTATATCTAGTGCTAAGAGTCTCTCATTTTCTAACACTTCATATTCATAACATGTCAAGAATGCTTCTAGATCATTCACCCCATGGAAGCTGGGTGGTTCCCTTATCTCCGTACCTACCCATCTTACTGCGCGGTCTATTCTTGCGCATCTTCTTGTGGAAACTTTGTGTAACCTGTGCTTCCAATTCTCTAATCCCGTATTTGATTCTAACACACGTGAGATGATGCTCCACCAACTGATTATCCCATCCGTAGTTGGGTTCACATAATCTTCATCTCGCGCAGTTGTTTTCTACAACTGGTTAATTTCCTCTAGGTCTAAGCAAGTAGGCTCTACAAACCTTTCCCCTTTTGATGGGTCCAATGACACAATGACTCTGTATTCTCCTGAATCGAAGGTAATTTTTCACGTTTTTAAGTTGATAATGGCTTGGTTATCAAACACCCAATCCAAGCTAAGCAATGATGGATAAGGTGTTGTGTCATCCACTATTTCTATTACTTCAAAGTCGGCTTTAGTCCCCACTCCATCCAGGTCTACTGTCACTCCTTTTAGTCTTCCAATTGGTAGAACTCTATGTTGATTTTCTAGTTTCAACTAAACTGGTGAATATCCTAATGTGGTCTCTCCCATACATTTCCATGTCTTCTTGGGTAATACATTGACTTCAAATCCTAAATCCAGTATAATATCTCCCATGTTGAAATATCCAATGTTGGCGTTCAACCTGAACTCCCTACTTGTTCTCCACCTTATATCTAGGTGATTAACTGTTTTTTGTTCTAGCTTTCCTTCTGCCTCTACGCTACATATTTCTATCATATTTTGTAATGCTTCGACATAGGATGGATCATTTAGTAGTTTTACACATGATTGCAAAAAGTCTTTGATTATACTTACTTGTCCTAGGGGTTGTGTTTCTTTGGTGTGATCCAACGATGGAGGCATATTGTACTCTGGTACTTCCTTACTATGTTGAGTGGTTGATGTCGACGCGATGTTTGGCTTTTAAAATTCTTCTATGGCTTGCTTAAATATCTCCTTCTCGATCTACGCGTCAAACTGCTTCCTTGGTTCGACATTATTCTTCACCCATTGGTGTTGTGTTGGCTCTTGTCGTACTGCATCATTTCTTGTTTTAGCTCCTCCACGTGTAACTATGTTGATGTTTCTTCCTTCATCCCTTGCTTCTGCTAAAATCCACTAAACATTATGATTGTTCTGATTGCTCTTTTCTTGGATTTTCCCTAATAGTGTAGGACATTCTTCCGTGTCATGATCCAATGTGCGACAATACATATAGGTCGCTGGTGGAAGTGGACATTCTCTTGCATAGTGTCCTGGTTGTTGAAAATTGTGACATACCACTAGTCCTCTACCTCTTCCAAAGCCTCATCTTTCTCTTCCTCCACCTCTATAGCTAGCTCGATCCCCTGACGGTACATTATACTGAGGTGCCTGGCTATACTATGTGGTATTATAGTGTGGCTGCATGGTGTTATACTGCAGCTGCGCGGTGTTGTATGGTTGTTGCACGATGTTGTACTGGGTTGGTATTTGATTAAACTAGGGTGCATATTTCCCAGTCATCATCTCTTCCTATACCCGATATGCATCTGATGTTCTCTCTCTCATCAACTCCATGGTTCTACAATATTTTTCATCATGGACTATTGACTTGCAAAAGTTGTAATACGAGCTCTTCTACACTATCTAGTACTTCTGAATCATTGGGAAGTGATATGGATCGTGACCTTGTTTCTTACAGATCTCGCACCATACTCCTCTTGTTGGTAATGGATTTGGCATTCCTGCTGCCATGTACTGTGCGAATGTTGGACATTCGTTCTTATGGTGTCCTTCTGTCCTACATGTGGTACACCAGACGAATTCCCTTTTGTCCTTGTTCTTGTTCTGGCTTAGTTGGAATGTTAAGTTCTTCAGATCCTCCTTCAACTCCTCGATGGATAGATCTATCTTCTGATATTGGTTCTCTTCCAATTGTAGGGTTGCCTACAGAGCCTCTGCATGCATCTATAACTTCTATTATTGCAGTGGACATTTCAAGTGTGGTAACAATGAATTGACGAAGAGATGCCTATGTTGCATATATGTCATGACATATTTCATCTTTCCTTTCATTCGTTTGAATCTATGGTCAATCTCCCATATAGATTCTCCTGGTTTCTGTATAATCTCTATCATCTCGTTCATGTATTGGTCCTCTAAAATTGGCTCCTGGAACTCATTCATCAATAGATTCTTGATATCTCCAATTGTTCTAGTTTTCCTTGGTGGATTGTTTGTGGCTAAATTCATATACCAATCTAGTGTGCAATCTCATAATGTGATAGATAACTGTGCAAGTTTAGTGTCCTCGTCTGTGATCTGTTTTTCTTCCAAAATATTTTCATAGATAAACAAGTGCTTCTCCTTTGAATTCTGGTAACCTGATGGTTGGGTCATGTCCCACCATCTTAAATGTTGAACGAGTACCTCCGTGTGGTGTAGATATTTGACTACTTATTTCTGAACTGGCTCCCCCAGTTGTTGTTCCCTATGTAGATGTACTTCATGCTGTATTCCTTCTTCCGAAATTTGATTGTCTAAACGGTGGTATTTTTCTTGGTGTATTATACGCACATGGGTTTATGGGTTCCACACTAACAATGATATGGATAGGAGTGTTTCCTTCTACTTCCTCTCTTGGACCTCTCGTCTTCCTCTCATATGTCACATGCAAAATTTCCTCAATATTCTCCATATCCTGAAGATCCTATACCTCCTTTTCATCACTTTCCAAGCCTTCCCTTGTGGCTATGACTCTCTTCTTGGTGTTCACCTTGTAATGGTAGGGTACTCCACTGTGTGTCCTTCTAGCTGTCACCATGATCCACTTGATCTAGTCGTCGTCCATCATAATTAGGTCCAAGGCCTCCTCCTTCTTTCCTTTATCCCCTTCTCCTTCCATTTCTTCTTTTCTTGTCAGTGCTTCCCCCCTTCCCCCAAGCACGCAGGGAAGTTTAGTTGTCTGACTCCATTGTCATTGCACCTTTGTTATATAGAAATAACTTAATGGAAGTATATAATGATTTGAGATACATCCCTCGAGTTCCCTTCAAGAATTCTTGTTCAGCTGCATTGTACGACTTTGATGTATCTACTACAAAATCTGTGATAAATTCGACAACAATGTAGTCTAACCAAAGATCTACTGCACACACAAACTTATTATCAACGTGTTGTAGTTGTGTGATTTCTTTAGGATTCCACTCTAGCTATCTGATCCGATTCGTCGGATGGTTGTCTTTCAATATTTTGATCCACTCCTGCAATATGTGTGGGAAATCACAAAAAAATACTTCATGGAAGTCGGTAAATACGTACTTTTACATATACTTTCACGGCGTTAAATCTGGGTTTCTGTTATCCTTTGGCGCAAAATCTAGCTATTTTGTCTTCAACGAACTTCGATCTATTCCTTCGTGGGATTCCACGGTCTCAACATCCCCTTTTAGCTTCACATTCTCTCACATTCTTGTCGTCTGATCCCGTCTTCTTTTGACACATCTTTCGCAGATCTCATATGCTCAATCCCATTTCCTTCTAATCAGCAACAAAACCGTTTGTTGGTTTTCATTCCCTTTTATCTATTTACCATTACAGATTGAACCTGATTCATAACTAATAATCTTCCCAAAAAAATCCCTTAAATACTATCGGCCCCTTTGGTCACCCAGAAGGAAATGCAATACACAAAGTATACTACGTCGTCTCACTCGAGATAGCTCTATGGGTGGTTGCAATACTCAGGTGTTTTCAACCTGATATTGAGAAAGATCTGCACCTTAACCTTTATTCAGTTCATCTAACATCTAGTATAGCATTCATTCTATGCATGCATGTGGTACATCATATTTACTTAGCTACTTCATTGATTCAACATTCATAAACTAATCATACGCAAAAACACATTCAATTAGTCACATAACACAATATTACCGTGGTTCACCCCCTCCTAGGCTACGTCCACAAAGATCTGGCTCTAAGGATTTTATTATAGTTTGGAAATCTCCATGTCGCGCATGGTTACAATCTTAGTTCTTCTTTCTTCCCACAGGGTCCTCGATCCTTGTGAGGCTAACTAGATAGCACCAGGCTCCTTAGCCTGTGATATAACCCTCGAGATTGATTCACTCATGCCCTTTCTATCTCCCTAGTAACTCATACCATCCTTACCGTTCTCTTCCTTTCTTTGTATATCTCACCTCTCTCTCCCTCTTCTCTCTCTTGGCTCCCCTTGATCTATGTATCCATCTCTTCTATTTATCTTCGGCTCACCAGCCATTACAATGTATTACAAAAACCCTAACCCTAGTGTCGTTAGGTTTTCCATGCATCCGTGCGTGTTACTTTTCCTTCCAACTATCTCTTTCCTCTTGCATGCTTCTCTTTTCCAAAAATAGCCTTTCTTTCTGATTCGGCCTGCATCCACCAAATGGGATGGGCCCAGAAGGGAAGAGGAGAGAGAAAGAGATGACAGATATGCAAGAAGAGTTGAGCTAAAAAGGAAAGTGGAGAAAAGAGGAGGAAATAAGTTAGCCAGGGGCACGTGATGATAGGGCAGGATCGAGATGAAGAGAAAATAGATCGCACCCGGATGAAGTGAAATAATGTGTTGTGCCAGAGAGGAGCACAAGTGATGATAGGCCCACAAAGAGGTGCGACATTGAGGATGGGGTGTGTAGTGGGGATACCAATAGTATTATTATTAATAGTGGTCCTAGGGGCCTAGGTGATGAATTCCAAGCCCCTTGGTTGTTGTGGAGTGCCACAACATCAGAGGAAGATGAGGTGCAAAGTAGAGGCATGGGAGAAAGAAAGGAAGATGGAGGCTCCCCTAGTGGCGGGGGAGAATAATTGGTGATTGTAGATGGTCTTACACGACAAAAAGTAGGAATCTCTCTGGGTCCCCTCATAAGAAATGTCAGAAGGATATGTTATTACCCCCTTTTAACCACCCCCTTGCATGTTTTTAATCAAGAAAGAACAATAACATATAGTGAAGTGATTGGAATAGGAGAAAGAGGAGAAGAAATAGTAGAAGGAGATAAAGGAGAAGAGATGAGTGAAGAAGAAAGCGAAGTCAATGCTACTTGACCTAGGAGAGTATCAATGTTGAGAACCGCAAAACCCAACAGTCAAATAGGAGGAGTTGGTTCAAGGTTGTAAATGATGAATCAAGATCATAGCTTGAGACTACCCATGTTCCATGGAACAGGTAAAGATGACACATAACAACATTGGTTCACATGCGAAGCAATATGGTCTGTGAAGCAAATCACATACAAAGAAAAAAATGTTGCGTACCTGGAAACCACGTTCAGGGACAGAGCCTTGGCGTGGTACATGAAGTATAACCACTATGCCAATGGGACAAGCGAGGTCCCTAATAGAGCTAAATCAATATTTTCATAGGAAATTCCAGAAACCTAAGTCAAAGTCTCAGTGTATTATTGAAATCAAGGAGATTAAGCAACAAAAAGGAGAAATCATGTGGGATTATGACCAATGGTTTAATATTTTGTTGGATAGGCTGACGTTTTATATTCAGTATGTGAAACATAGAGAGTGGTTTATTATAGGGTTTCTCCCCCGCATCTGAGTCCCGCTCACCCAAGAGAAGGCGATGACTGAAGCAGAGGCAATAGAAATTTCATTGCACCTAGAAGCTCCAGTAGGAGGGCCAGAGACATCAACATGATTGGTGCAGGTGTAGTCGTAGCTGGCCAACATGGTAATGCAACTGCAATATATGGACAAGAAAAAATTCATGCATTAGCATGTATGGTGTACCATGTTAAAGATGAGTAAATTGTTGGGTTGAAAAACAATCTACAAAGGTAACCTACAAACCAACTTTAAGACTGGAAACTAGCCTTTCTATCCAGACAGGGCTCTCTCTGAGACTTGATCTCTGATAGACACGTTTCTTTTCTTGATGGATATATTTTAAATTTCAAGGTAAATTTTAACAGATCTATTGACAAAAGATAATGTTTCTAGGGCTATGGAGTCAACCCATGGAAACAAAGAAACAATTCTTGGTAGATAGAACTCCTCAAAGGAACAAAGGCTAAACAAGGTGATGAAATTCAATATTTAATTTGATTATGTAGGGTGAAATAAGAAAAGAAACATACAACTAAATCAGAGCATCACCGTGGATGAATTATGATCTTAGCTGGGAAGATAGAAAAAATTTAAATCGGTTCGATCTAGAGCACCACTTAGATGAATTCTGGACTTTAATATTTACCAATTTAAACAAAAGAGAAGTGCAAATGAATATGAATACACAAAAAATACATACAAGGAGAGGTACAAGCTTCAGAGCATCACCATTAGAATATTTTTCTTAAGGAAATCAGGACTTCTACATTTGTATTTCTTTAGATTTAGGAAATTACATAGAGGATCAAAATATCTGTACTTTTTCCCACACACCCCTTTTTACATCAAAATAGTCCCTATATATAGAAAGTAAAGTTACACCAAGCTACTAGGAATCAAACTACTATCTCCTAGAGTTGTGTATCTCGTTGTTTTCAAAAAGAACAACAACCTTTACAAAAATTATCAAAATAGGAAAGTCAATATGGAAATCAGAAACTATTTAGGATGTTGTTTACAATAAAAAATTCTTTAGGCAAATCACAACCATATGTTTTTTGATGAATCATCGTGCATATTGTTGGACAACACTATCACCACTGCGTAGTAGATTCTGGCTTCTGCTGCACAACTGTTGGCTGCAAAATCTGCGTAGTTATTTCACACGATGGATCTTCATGCAGAGGTTGTGCATGCGAATCTAGTTGGATGCAGAGAACGCGATCATCCAATTTGTCCGTAGCTTCTTTGTCCAAAGTCACCTGCAATTGTAAGGCCCTATTTGTGCTTCTCAATGACAATATTTGTCTTTTCAAATTCTTCGTCTATCTCAACAAAGTCGCATTTATTTTCAATTTTAATTGAGCGCCGGAGAGAGCTGCACATGCATTGTCAATAACTGGTCTTCATTTCTTGAAATGTTCCATGATTGTTTCCTATGATATATTTTTTTTCTCTCTAAGCTCAATAATCACATCTTGAGCCTCTCTGAGTTGCTTTTTAATCCAATTTATATTCTTTTCTCCTGTTGTTTGTGAGGTAGGAGATACCTGACTTGCTTGAATTTTGGATGCTAGTGTTTCAGTAATTTTTTTTGCTAGTTGGCTTCTCAATTATTTGTTTTCTTGATAAACTTTGGCTATGATGTGTTGAGATTTATTTAGTTTTTGTTTCATTTCCTGAGTACTTGCATTTTCCTCACCTAACTCCACCTTCTTTTCATCAATTCTTTGGTTTTCACATTCAACAAGCTCTAGTTGAACTGTGGGTATGGGAAATCTCCTCGCAGAGGACCTGGTGCGTGGTTTATTGGGAGCTTGGATCTCCTCATTTCAATCAGTAAATATTGACCTGCTTCTCTTCTGGGATGTTGGCTAACTGAATGTCGATTCTTCCATTTCTTTCCCTTTTTTTCTTTCAGTAACATCTCCTCTTCTCACCTCTGAACTATGAAGTCATGATTTCTGAGCAGATAGAGGAATGTCTCGTTTAGGGTCTATGGGAATGTTTGCCGAAATAAAAAATTAATTCCATTCCTTGTTCAAATTTCTCAGCTCTTCATCCACCAACATCTTAATTAATAAAAAATGGAATAAGTTGTTATGTGGTTGATCAACTTTGTCCTGGACACTGTCTACCATCTTTCCCAGGATTTGACACAAGAATAAAGGTAAGTATAAGGGATTTCTCCCTGTTAAATACATCAATAATATAATGTGGTATGGATGCACCTTGTTGAATATTCCCTCACAGGTGAAGTATTTACTGATTATCTTCAAAACAAATTCAAAAGGTTCCAGGAGATACTCGCTAGGAATGTCAGTTCCAACTTTCTAATTTTGATATTCAGGCTTGATGAAATCCAAATAACATGAAGTTTCTAAAGGCATACGTTTAAACCATTTTTCTCCCTGAAGAGGGATCTCCATCGCAGCTGACATAGTTTCCTCTGTCACTTGGAAAGTGATTCTTGCAATTGTTACACTGACACCAGTAAAATTGAGGGTGAACTACTTAGTTAGTTTTGCATTATATCCTTGAATCCTTTCACAGAAACACATACATCTGACCTGTTCAAAAGACACCTTGATCGTCGGATTTGCATTTATTAACTTTAAATCCTGAGGTTCAAACCTCACGAACCTGTCGCTTCTTTCATTCTTTCTTTTTCTTTGGGAAGTTTCCATGGTGTTGGTATACATCAATTTCAGGCATGCAACAATAAATTGTAATAACCTCTCTATGTGGTGAATAAGAATGATGAAATTTGTAAAAGGTACAAGAAAAGGTAGCAACAAGAATCTTTGCATGGAAAATAAATCAATAGCAAAAAATTCGGCGCAATGAGAAATTCGACGCAACAATAAAGTGCGATGGAAACTTTCGGCACGACAGAAAAAAACAATGGGAAACTTGGTGCAACAACTAACAACAATGGGAAACTTGGTGCAACAACTAACAACAATGGGAAACTTGGCACAACGAAAATATCAATGCAACATTAGGTAGTTTAGAAGATAGAAGGTTGATTGTGAGAAGAAACAACTCATTAGGTAGTTCACTTCAATTTTGAGAAGTTCGAAAGAAGGTTAAAGATTTGTGCAGTGAACTTGTGTAGTGGGTACTCTTTTGAAGTGTGCAAAAGTACAAACGATAGGAGTGCCATGATTGTTCACTTTTTTGATTTCATGATTAGGTAATGATGCCCATAATATCTTTTGACATAACCTTTATCCTAACCACTTGACTTGACTTTGGTACCTAAATTTCCATTTTTTTACATGACTCAAGATTTAAAAATATAAACCCTTACAATTCAAACATGACTAACCATACACCCTTTTTCCGACTCTTATTCAATGTCCTTACTCGACTTTTCAAACCATCCCTTATTTTTGTCACTGACCTCATAAACTTTGACACACCAACTGTGACTTATTTAGGAAAAACAAACGTATGACTCGAACTATAAAAAACATGGTGCTAACAGCTGGCTCCAATGGGGATGTTATCCTCCTAGTGAGGTAGAAAAGAACAATAGACCAAGTGCATGGCCATTGGGCTTTATTTGACTCAAAATTCTAAACTGACAAAATAAACTCATTTACAAAACTTTCTTGACACAATTTTGACCAAATTCAACATAAACTTAGGGCCTTCACTTCGAGATTCAATGTTTTGTTGATTATTGATTTGAAATAATTCATCTAAAAATAAAATGGTTATTTACAATGACATGAAGAGATTGAAAGATTTTTTAAACCAAATAATGTTTGAGAAACCTGTCATTCACAAATCCCCCACCAATAAGATATCCATTAAGCTCCTGCAACAAATAGCCATTGTTCCCATGGTATGCAACAATCTTGAATGGTCCTAGCCAAATATGATCAAACTTCCCATGTTTCCCTCTGTCTTCATTCCTTGAGTCCCACTTCAGTACCAAATCATTCACTTTGAAATAATCTTCCTTAGTGTGTCTATCAAAAGTTATTTTCATTTTGTCCCGGTGCAACTGTGATCTATTAAAGACCTATTCTCTCATTTGTTGTACATGGATTAATTGGTTTATTCTGCTTAAAGCATCATTGGGTTCAACTTGTTGTTCTTGTAGCAATCTCATCACTGGAAGTCCTAATGAGGTAGGAAACATTGCATCTGAACCATATATGATATGGAAAGGAGATGTGGAAATAAACCTTTTAGTGGTAATTATGTTAGCCCATAGCGCATATATGAGCTTTTTGTGCCAAGCCTTCTTGTTCTCCTGCAGAATCTTCTTAATAACCCTGGTCAAGATTTTATTATTAGATTCAACCAACCCATTACCCTGTGGGTAATAAGTAGTGGAATGACCAAGAGTTATATTATAGTCACTACACAATTTCTCCACTTTCTTAGATTTGAATTCTGTTGCATTGTCAATGATCTTGACCGGACAACCAAATTTAGAAAAAATATTACTTTCTAAAAATTGAATGATGACAGTATCAATGACTTTCCTTGTGGGGAATTATTCGATCCATTTGGTGAAGTAGTATGTTGCTGTCAGAATCCACCTATGTTGAGTAGAGGATGGTGGAAGAATTTCCCCTATAAAATCAAGACCCCATTGCATGAATGATGCTTCAACAGAGATAGGCTTTAAAGGTAGAGGATGCAAATTTATTTTTTCCATCGAATATCTGACATTCATGGCAACTAGAAACTTCCTTGTATACATAAGAAAAAATACTGGGCCAATAAAACCCTGCGCTCAATATTTTGTGCGCAGTAGTCTTCCAATAATTATTTCCCCCATAGTCACCTTTGTGAAACTCTTTGATAGCCTTTTTCATTTCTTCTTCCATCAAACAACTTAACAAGATCCAATCTGGATCTTTCCAATATAGAGAATGGTCCAGAATGCAAAACTTCGTTGCTTTCAACTTCAAAAATCTAGCTTTAGTTTTTCTCAACCCGGGAGGAGCTTGTAAATTTCTTAATATATAAATAATATCAGCATACCAAGGAGAATCAAGGAACCTTTGGGATATCTGTGGAACTATTTCTTCTTCTGAAATTTCTGATAAATCAGAAATAAAATTGACTCCCAAAACATCACAATTTGATTGCGCCATCAATTTTGCAAGCCCTTGACTCTTAATCATATTTTTAGGTTTGATTTCGAGGTCATATTCCAACATTACTGTTATCCATTTTCCCCTTCTCCATTCATGATCGGGCTCAGTCAACATTTCCTTTACATAATTGCTAGGTACTTAAGCAATGACATGTGAATGCAAGATATAAGTTCTAAATTCTTTAAAACCTTTCACCAAGGCATATGCCTATTTTTCCATGATGTCATACCTTAGTGGGGAGTCTCTCAATGTCCTGTTGTAATAAGCTATAGGACTTTCAAAGTTCTGATCATATTTTTGCAACAAAACACCAACAATGGTGTGTTCTGAGGCAAAAGAAAACAAGATAAAATCTTTTGTATAATCTGGGCTGGCTAAAACTGGAGTTTTGGTCAACGCCACTTTAATATATTCAAAAAATTTCCTATATTCAGGAATTCTTTTTATGTCATTTCCTTTCCTAAGCATATATGTGATATACTTTATGATCTCAACCAAGTTAGGAATAAACCTTCTCAAAAAATTCACTTTTCCTAGGAACCAATGTACCTCTTTCTTTCTCCTGGGAGTATCGATCTTCAGAATTGCTTCCACTCTGGTGGGGTCTATTTTAATCCCTTCCTTTGAAATGACGTGTCCAAGTAGTTTTCTTTCTTGCATTCCAAAGTTTGAATTTTTCAGATTCAATGAGATGCCAAACTTTCTACATTTCTGGAAAACCCTTCTAAGATGTTTGAGATGTTGATCATCAGAGTCTTAAAATACAGTGATATCATCTAAGTAAATAACAATAAAATTATCCTTTTCATCGGTAAATTCTATCTCCATGGCCCTTTGGAAAGTATCTCCAACATTCATAAGCCCAAAAGGCATTTTTACATACATGAAAGTGCCCCAAGGTGTTGTAAAAGCTCTCTTTTCTTGATCATCCAGATGCACCATAATTTGGTTGTAACCAGAAAATCCATCAAGAATTAATATCTTCTGAGATCCCACCACCTTCTAGAGGATATAATCCATCTTGGGAAGTGGATAATTGTCTTTGAGAGACACCCTATTTATATTATGAAAATCTACACATAATCTTATCTCATTGCTTTTCTTCCGGACAAGAACTAGGATAGCCACCCATTTGGAAAATACTAAGGACACAATAATTTTGGCATCAAACAATTTCCTTACTTCCTTTTCAATCAATGGAAACATCAAAGGGTTTAATCTTCTCAACTTTTGCTTGAAGGACTTATGGTCATCCTTGATGGTAATTACATGCGGAATTATATTAGTATCATAGACCTTTAAATCTTCATAACTCCATGCAAAGACATCGGGGAAATCCTTCCTAAGACTGATATACCTCTTTTTAATTTCTGTATTGAGCGTTTTTTATAGTTTGATGATCTTGGGATCCTCTTGAGTTCCAATGTTTCAATATTCTATATCCTCATCATTTGCAGTGATTTTAGGATTTCTGGCTACATTGCTATTGTCAAAACGTTTCTCCAATGGGACCAAGCCTTTGGGAATAATGTTATTTTTGAGTTGCACTATATCTCTTCCAACAATATGATTATGAAAAAGGTCATTATTGTTGACCACAACCGCATCTTCATTCTTTTCACAACAACACTCATCATCAATATTTAAATTAGCAATTTCATCACTCATCTAAAGGAGTATTTGTACTTGTTTTTCATGTTCAAATATTTGCCAATATTTAATGTTATTAGGGATTGTTGGCCTATGCTTGACCTCAAATTTATACCTTTTATTAGGAAAAAATGGAATTTTGAAAACTGAAGCTGATGTAGCCAAAGAATCTGCAATTTGATTTTCCCCCCTAGGAATCATTGATAAAATGTATTATGAAAACCCTTCAAGAAGATCAAGCACTAAATTCCTATATTCTCTCAATATAGGATGCTTGGACTAACATATACCCTTTACCTGGTTGATAACAAGCTCAGAATCTCCATGTACAACTATCCTCCTAGCACCCAATTCTTTTAAAGTCTTCAATCCCAAAATCAATGCCTCATATTCGGCCACATTATTGGTACAATCAAAAGCAAGCTTGTAAGAATAGAGTTTTGTACCTATATTGGGAGGTTTAATCCACAAACCAGATCCTGCTCCTTCCCTACTAGTAGCTCCATCAAAACTCATATTCCACATTTCATCTTCTGCACTATTTTGCTGATTTGCAATTTCCTCTGCTTGATGATAAGTTTTGACTTTAATAACTATGATAGTCATTGGCTTCCCCTCTTCAAAACTCAAGTCATTATAGAAAATAGAGGAACCAACCTTAGTATCAAGAGAGTAAATGGGATGATTACTTGCTTGTTTTTCTACTCACCATGTACTTGAGTAGTACTTCTCTATACAACCTCCTTTCTTAGTAGAAAACAAGGATAGTAGCATATGACATATCCATTTGCAAAGTTCCCTTTAACTTTGTAGCCCAAGATCTAGATAACAACATGCCAAATTTAGGAGGGATGTCAACAGCCACTACATCCATGATCATATTTTTTGATGGAATTTTAGACAAAGATGTAACCAGATCTTTGATTAAACCCAAGCATTTCACCTTCCTTGAGTCAAAAGAGAAGAGATCATTATAAGGCCTTGTAATATATAGTCCCAACTCATCCATGATGACCTTGGGCATGAGATTATGTGATGCTCCTGAATCTAACATGGCATTATGTAAGGTCATGTCATGACTTTTAAGACTGACATAGAAAGGAGGAACATCATCAACATCACCACTCTCCTCCACACATGGGCCAAACGAGATAGCAGGGTGATCATCTTGTACATTCAAAGTGTCAAGGGTTTCTTTCATTTTTATCATTTTAATGATTTGATTTCTATATTCTCCATTCTTAATCAACTCATTAAATGGAACAACAAATTTGATTTTAGCCATTTCACTTTCAAAATTAAAAGGAGATGGAGCCTTTTCTACCTCTTTGATGGCTGCTTCCTTTCTTACCTTGGGTATTTTCTTTGGGGGTTCTTCTCTGGATTTTCCTTTCTCCATTGCATCCTTTACTGAATTATATTTCTTCGATTGCCTTGAAGAAGGTGTATTCGTCTGAAGTTCCCTTGCAGGATTTTCCTTTGGAATATTTACAAGAACCTTTTTACTCCCGAGGTTGTACTATTTCTGAAGCTACATAATAGCATTGTGGTATCCTTTCTTGAACTCTTCTGTCTCTAATGACAATATATCATCATTATCTTGCAAAAAATTGTCATTTGCATCCATAAATTGATCATGTTTTTCTTTTGTTAAGAACACATTTGTTTTTGTATCGTCACAACAATGCATATTGTCTTCAATTGTTGGATCAAAATCCTCATTTGCATAGTTGTTTTGGAAAGGAGGTTTTATTTGTTGATCACCTTGATTTATTTGATCTCTTTTCCTGATTTGAGGAACTAGAGCTCTTCTGAAATTTTGATTTCTAGGCTGAAAATTAGTTTGATCCTTGGTGGTAGGCTTATTTTCCAAAGACATTCTTTCCATGAATATCTACATAGTCTTCGTCATCAAATCAAATTTCTCATCTGATGATTGAGAAGTTGAGGGTTGTGCTTCTCCTTGGACCTTATTGACATCTCTGTTAGGATTATTTTTTATATTCCATGATGCCATAAAATTTACCTCTACTTCGATTGCATTGCTCATCATATCATCTAATGTATTGGATCTTATTTCTCTTATTAGCAAGGCAAATTCACCGTCAAAGGAATCAACATATTGAATTTGAGTAGCTCCAGGAGGAGGTTTAACTTCTGTAGGAATTGAATTATAGAATTTCATAAATCTGGTTGAAAACTCGTATACTATTTCATTTGGTGATCTTTTTATATTATTGTACTGAGTTAGCAACTAAAGAGGGTTATTTTTGTCACCCCAACTTGCAATAATTTTTTTTTCAAAAGATGCAAAATTAAGGATACTTGCTGCAAGAAGAGATTTAAACCATTTTATGACTTCTCCTGAAAGACTTTGTGCGAACAACCTGAGTTTTTCATCCTGATGATCTACTTCCTCTAGATCAACAAAATCATTGAACCAATCCAAATTTCTTTGGGTTGATGTATTTTCTTCAGCATCAAATGACTTGATTCTTTGATTATAATTTTGGGGTAAATCATGCAATTGGTAAAGCAAGGAAAGAGGAGAAAATATGGTTTCCATGGCTCTAGGAGGATTTTGGCTATCTGGAAAGTCTGAGTAGGGACAATCTAAATATGAATAGTCTGAATGGGGACAGTGGAATCAAAGACTGGAATTTATTCTCATCAAATATATTTTCATTCAACTTAGGTTCTGATCTAGATCTGAACAACGTTTGCTCAAATTTTAAATCAAAGTCAAGGTCATCAATACTTTTTAAACCCTCTTTGGGTAAAGATAGATTTATTTCCATGAATGCAAATGATTGAACTGTCTTTTCGTTTCTTTTGTGCAAGAGATTCTCAAGATCAGACACATATGATATAGGTTCTGGATCAGGGTTCCTTCTAGTGTAATTTTTCTTAGGATCTAGGATCTCTTATTTTTTCAAAACACAAAACTATGCTACTGATCTTTTCAAATGAAGTCACCAGGGTAATATAAATTCAACAAAAAAAGGTGTATGATTCACTATTACCCTCAAGAATCAAACCTAAGTTTTAGTCGTTCTTCCAAGGGAAAATTTTCAATTTCATCCCCGACAATGACACCAAAATGTTAAAGTTGAGTAAATTGTTGGGTTGGAAAACAATCTACAAAGGTAACCTACAAACTAACTTTAAGACTTGATCCAAAAAGATCTTTTAAATACTATGGTTAAGTTTTTAAAGCATGAGTTCATTTGCCATTTAGGAATTGAAGAAAAAGGAAGAATTATGGAAATAAGCAGAAAGAATTAGCAAACCATAACAACAAAAGTTGTTAACGGAGTTCAACAATATTGCCTACGTCTCTGGGCCTTCGTCTCAGTGGGTGATGATTTCTTATTTATCTTAAAAGCTTCAAAAGTACATCATAAAAATGTCAAATGGATTACAAAATGATTTGGATGTGTTTTGCTAGATATCAAGAACCCAACACAACTGAAAGCAGTGAAAATGGATGAATGAAGCTCCCAAAAATGGCCCGCAAATTTGCTCTCCTCAATGGCTTCCCTGAATAAAAATTGCTTTGACTATCAATTAACTCAACATTTCTCCTTCTCTGAACCTCCCTAATGATGTCAAGAACCTTTGGTTTATATAGGATTGAATTTGGTAACTACCTCCCACTTCCCCCCAAGATCTGGCCTCAAAAAGGGGCTTCGGATCCTCCAATAATGGCCAAAATCTCCCAAAACAAAGTGAAAAATCAAATAAAATCATAATATAAGGTTTAAAACCCAAAATTAGGCAAAAATTGAGCACAACCCCTCGAATTTCGTCCCCTGGTCCTATGGCGCAATTCCATGTGGCTAAGGGCTGACACGCTCCTGGTCCTTAGCCCTCTAGACTCGAACCTTGGTCATGTGGCTTGGCCATATGGCCCGTACTACCTAGTCAACAACACAATCAACATCCAGTCAACCTACCATGTCACCACTGTACAACCCAGTCACTGTCACGTCAGCTTGTAGTATGCCTAGTTGTCGTCTATACGGCTACGTTTCCACCTGTCATTGGACATATCACTGTACAGACTACCACATGCCATCCATATAGTGACACGTGTCAAATCCGTACAGTGCCAACTCAGCCCAAAAGTGATGAATCCAAGTGACACATGTCACCTCCTGGTGATGCCATGTCAGCATGATCATGTCATCATGGCATCATCCTGACGCATGCTGACATCACCTATCATACATGCTGACATCACCTGTTGTACCTGTTGATGTCATCGTTGACTTTGACCCAGTTGACTTTTTGTTTGTTTTGGATTTCGATCAGAACACGATAACTTTCGCATACAGTGTTCGTTTAAGGAAAAAAATATATGGTCAGAATCAACGTGACGAGACTGAAGCAATGGCACTAGTTTTATCTGATTCTAGGAAATTTGATTTTTAGGCCTTCTTGGAGCCATTTTGGTTCCTGGATCCATTTTGGATGAAGACTGGAAACTAGCCTTTCCAATCTAGAGAGGGCTCTCTCTAATACTTGATCTCTGATAGACATGTTGTTTTCTTGATGGCTATATTTTAAATTTCAAGGTAAATTTTAACAAGTCTGCTAACAAAAGATAGTGTTTCTAGGGCTATGGAGTCAACCCCTGAAAACAAAGAAACAATCCTTGGTCGATAGAACTCCTCAGAGGAACAAAGTCTAAACAAGGTGATGAAATTAAGTATTTAATTTGATTATGTAGGGATAAAGAAGAAAATAAACATACAACAAAATCATGGCACTGCGATGGATGAATTTTGATCTTAGTTGGGAAGACAGACAAAAATTAAATAGGTTCGATCTACAACACCACTTAGATGAATTATGGACTTTAAGATTTACCAATTTAAATAGAGGAGAAGTGCAAATGAATATGAATATAAGGAGAGGTACAAGCTTCAGAGCATCACCATTAGAATCTTTTTCTTAAGGAACTCGAGACTTCTGCATTTGTATTTATTTAGATTCAGGAAATTACACAGTGGATCAAAATATCTATACTTTTTCCTGCGCACCCCTTTCTACATCAAAATAGTCCCTATATATAGAAATTAAAGTTACACTAAGCTCTTAGGAATAAAACTACTATCTCCTAGAGTTTTGGATCTGGTTTTTTTTTCAAAGAACAACAACCTTTACAAAAATTATCAAAATAGGAAAGTTGATCTGGCAATCATAAACTATTCGAGATGTTGTTTACAATCATAAATTCCTTAGGAAAATAAAAATTATATGGTTGTGATGAATCATCACGCATATTTCTGGACAACACTGTCACCGTTGCACAGTATATTCTGGCTTCTGCTGCGCAGCTGCTGGCTGTGAAATCTACTCAGTGATTTCACGCACTGGATCTTCATGCAGAGGTTGTGCGGGTAAATCTAGTTGGTTGCAGAGAACGAGATCATCCAATTTGTCTGTAGCTTCTTTTTCCAAAGTCACTTGCAGTTGTAAGGCCCTATTTTTCCTTCTCAGTGACAATATTTGTCTTTTCAAATTCTTCGTCTGTCTCAACAAAGTCACATTTATTTTCAATTTTAATTGAGCGTCGAAGAGAGTTGCAAATGCATTGTCGATAGTTGGTCTGCATTCCTTGAAATGTTCCATTATTCTTTCCTCTGATATCCTTTTTCTCTCTCTAAGCTCAATGATCACATCTTGAGCCTCTCTGAGCTACTTTGTAAGCCAATTTATATTATTTTCTCCTGTTGTTGGTGAGGTAGGAGATATTTGACATGCTTGACTCTATGATGTTGGTGTTTCAATAATTTTTTCTGCTAGCTTCCTTCTCAATTCTTTTATTTCTTGATAAAATTGGGCTATGATGTGTTGATCTTGATTTAGTTGTTGTTTCACTTACTGAGTATTTTCATTTTACTCACCTAAGTCCACCTTTTTTTCATCAATTCCTTGGTTTGTACATTCAACAAGCTCTAGTTGAACTATCGGTATGGGAAATCTCCTGGGAGAGGACCTGGTGCACGGTTTACTGGGAGCTTCAATATCCTCATTTTTATCAGTAAATCTTGACTTGCTTATCTTCTAGGATGTTGACTGATTGAATGTCGAGTCTTCCATTTCTTTCCCTTTTCTTCTTTTAGTAACATGTCCTCTTCTCGCCTTTGAACTATGAAATGTTGATTTCTCAACAGATAGAGGAATGCCTCCTTTAGGGTCTCTTTGAATGTTTGCCGAAATTAGAAAGGAATTCCAGTTCTTGTTCAAATTTCTCATCTCTTCAACCACCAACATATTAATTAATGAAAAATGGAATAAGTTGTTCTCTGGTTGATCAACTTTGGCCTGGACATTGTCTGCCATATTTCCCAGGTTTCGATGCATGAAGAAAGGCTAGTTTAAGGGATTTCTCCCAGTGAAATGCATCAGTAATATGATGTGGTATGGATGCACCTTGTTGAATCTGCCCTCACATGTGAAGTATTTCCTAATTATCTTCAAAATTTTCTCAAAAGGTTCCAGGAGATACTCGCTAGGAATGTTGGTTCCAACTTTCCGATTTCGATATTCAGGCTTGATGAAATCCATATAACATGAAGTGTCTAAAAGCATACATTTAAACCATTTTTCTCCCTACAGAGGGATATCCTTCACAGCTGACATAGTTTCCTCTATCACTTGGAAAGTGATTCCTGCAATTGTTGCACTGACACCAGTAAAATTGAGGGTGAAATGCTTAGTTAGTTGCGCATTATATCCTTGAATCCTTTCACAGAAACACATACATCTGGCTTGTTCAACATCCTGATCGTCGGTTCTTCATTTATTAACTTTAAATCCTGAGGTTCAAACCTCACGACCCTGTCGCTTCTGGCATTCTTTCTTTTTCTTTGGGAAGTTTCCATGGTGTTGGTATACGTCAATTTCAAGCGCACAACAATAAATTGCAATAACCTCTCTATGTAGCGAACAAGAATGATGAAATTTTCAAAAGGTACAAGAAAAGGTAGCAACAAGAATATTTGTGTGGAAAATAAATCAATAGCAGAAAATTCGGCGCAATGAGAAATTCAGCACAATAGTAAAGTGCGATGGAAACTTTCAGCGCAGTGAAAAACTTGGCACGACAGCAAACAATAATGGGAAACTTGGCGCAACAACCAACAATAATAGGAAACTTGTCATAGAAAAAATCTCAGTGCAGCAGTAGGTAGTTCAAAAGAAAGAAGGTTGATTGTGAGAAGAAACAACTCGTTCTGAAAAGCTAGTTTACAACGAGCTCCAAGGAAAATTTTGAACAATGGATAAAATCAATGGAGGATACGTAGAAAAATCAAAATAGAAGACTAACGTAATGATTGACAGTAAATAGATTTTACACAGCGAAGGGATTCAGAGCTTACTGAAAAAACTATGGACGACGCACAAATTCTGAAAAGCTTGAACATATAAGAAATGAAATCATGGAAAAGGATGTTGAATCCGTAGAGACGAGAAGTTCAAAAGAAGGTTAAATATTTGGATAGTGAACTTGTGCAGTGGGTACTCTTTTGATGTGTGCAAAAGTACAAATGATAGGAGTTCCATGATTGTTCAATTTTCTGATTTCATGATTAGGTAATGATGCCCATAATATCTTTTGACATGACCTTTATCTTAACCACTTGGCTCAACTTTGGTACCTAAATTCCCCTTTTTTGACATGATTGGAGATTTAAGAAGATAAACCCTTACAATTCAAACATGAATAACCTTACACCCTTTTTTTGACTCTTATCCAAAGTCCTTACTCGAGTTTTCAAACCATCCCTTAGTTTTGTCACTAACCTCATAAACTGTGACACACCAACTGCAACTTATTTAGGAAAAACAAACCTATGACTCTAACTATAAAAGACATGGTGCTAACATACCACATGTTGTTCTGAGGAGCATCGTAGGGACAAGTGACCTGTACTTCTGAATTATGTGGCGATGGGCATGCCGATTCCATTTCCAACTAGGTCCCAAATAGAATGGTGTGAGATATGTCGACGGTGGGGCCATGTACCACCCCACTTCCCAAGTTTGCAGAAGTATCAAAAGGTGCATGATACTTCATTCTTTGAGTTTTGTAAATTTGTGGGACATGATGTCAATAACTGTTAGTCACTTGAGTTGATGCAAGACAATGCCCGCAATGCATTCCGGGTACAAGAAGAAAATAAGGGTGGTGATCATGGAAGTGCGGAAAGAGGTGGATACCAAGGAGGTCCTAGAGGCGGATATGGGTGTGGTCGTGGCCAAGGATATGGAGGAGGGGGAGAAAAACCCCCCACTTGTTTCAATTGTGGAGAAATAGGCCATGTATCAAGGTTTTTCACTAAGCATTGGGTACTCTGTGCATACTACTATAGTCCCGAAAATGTGATAGAATACTTTCCCAACTTAGTGAAAAAGTGGGAAGAAAAGAAGACGCATTGCAATATGGTGCATGCAGAGCCACACATAAATAAAAATAAAGATGAAGAAGTCGATGTCCAAGTGGTAACCTGGAGAGGAATGAAGATAGGTAGGGACTTCAAGCAAGCTAAGATATTCAGTCAAAATACAGAGGGAAATATCAGAAAGCTAGCACATCCCCCTGCTAAGTTCGATACTTCCCAACAAAAGAAGTTTTTGTGAGATGCACATAGAGCCATAGAAGAAGAAAGAGCATGGAAATAGTTGCAGCATGCGACACAAAGGACATTTGAAGAGGCTTGGATCCATGAAGAAGTATAACGAGCGACACCAGTGTCATTGGAGGAGGCCCATATCTGGGAAGAAGTACATCGGGTGACACAGAGGTCACTGGAAGAGGCTCACACCTGGGAAGAGATGCATTGAACGATGCAACGATCATTGGAGGAAGCTTGTATGCATGAATAGTTGCAACACGCAACACAGAGGTCGATGGAAGAAGCATGTAGATAAGATGAGCTGCAATGCACCGAGAAAAGAGTAATTAAGGAACGCCAGCTTGAGGAGTTGAAGTATGCATTGTGCGAATAAGCATTGCACGACTTGGGTTGCGAGACAAATAATGAATATTAAGTACTTTCTTACATTGTTGTTTGAGATTGCTCAGTGATCCTGATGTTGGGAAAAAATTTATGCAAATGCTAGCCACTTATACGGGGAAGGAGATGACAGATCAGATCATATCATCTCCCCTACTAGAAAGGGAGGTGTGTCAGGTTAGCAAGAAGAAACACACCAAAAAAGAGTTTAAGATGACCACTGAGCTTGGTGGCTATGACATGGATGGATTCATATTGGATCTAGGATCCGATGTGAATATTCTACTAAAGAAATCCTGAGAGTTTATGGGGAAACCAACTTTGGTCTGGTATCCCATCCAACTACGATTGGAAAACTAGTACCATATCTATCCTATAGGTCGATTGGAATAAGTTGAGGTAAATATAAAAGGGGTGAAAACAAAGGCTTACTTTGAGTTCATAGAGATTATGGATGACTCTAATCTGTACCCTGCAATGATTGGAATTGTCTGGGCCTTGAACAACAATGCAATGTTGAATTTGAAAAAGAGGCAAATGCCATTTGAGATAGAAACCTTGTGCATGATCACACCTATGGATCCGAATGAAGGAGATGAATACAATGATCTAGTGGATGAGGATGCACACAACTCCATAATTGAAAAAAATTATAAAATCACTGGGCACAAGGAAGACTATATCAATCCCACCACAGATGGAGAGTTAAGTTGGGGGAGGATAAAGTCTTATGACATTGACTCCGAAGATTCCATGGAAATGTGGAAAAACAAGTTTTAAAAAGTCTCAAATCACAAATGTGCGAAGATAAAAAAGCAATACACTAGATATGATATGAGCTATGCAATGCCCTGTTGTTTGATGGGACATGGCTAGTAGAGGATTTCCTCATATAGAAGGAGAAGGTCATCCCCATGGAATAGAGGATCTAGGCCATGGATGCAGTGGTCCAAGGAGCACCCGCATGGTGGTGGGTGACACATCGCATGAATATTTAGAATTGGGCACATGTGGATGAGTTGATAAAGGTGTGGTTCGATCCCATTGTCAATTTTGAACTGGCCAATTGGTACAAGGGTGTTGAGCATCCCCAAGAACACATTTCTTTTTGCAAACAATGCTAGAATTCTAAGAATATTCCTCAAACACAATGGGTCCACTGGCTCATTCATACTATGGATATGGTTCCTAGAAAATGGTATATTTAGGAGGAACTCAAGAGGAAAACAATAGATTGGACCCATATGAGCTTCCAATTTCACGTAAAATTTGGCTTCACAACAAAATATCTAGCTCAAAGAGTGCCCCTTATCTAGATTAAAGACTTTATATTTCATATTTAGCCAAAGGAAACCACACGAAAGGTGGTCTTCTTGTATCATCATCCAGTGGAAAAACTGAAAGAGGTTGTCCATTGTTGGAAGGTCAACGTAGACAATATTGATGATGATGAGCCACGAGAGACACAAATCAAAGAATTTGAAGGAGAGCGTGCAGTGAAAGGGAAAGTGTTGTAGGTGATGGTGCTAGACTATAATGGTCTAATTAAAAAAATGAAATATGATATTGGAAATGAGGAAACACCTAAAATTCCCATCATCAGAGACTATTGGGATAATGAGACTATCATTGAAGTGCGTAGAATTACTCAAGGAATACGAGGACTTGTTTCCATGTGGTTTTTAAGAAATGAAGGGAATTGTCGGATCATTGGGGGCCATGAAGATTCAACCTAATTCATATTCCAAACTAGTCAAGAGGAGGCCTTACTGGTTAAATCCAAAGTACAAGGAAAAAGTGTGCAAAGAGTTGGATCGAATGATGGATGTTGGAATTATTGTTCCTATAGAAGAGTCTGATTGGATCAGTCCTATGGTAGTGCAGCCTAAGAAGACTGGTGATATTTGAATTTGTGTAGATTTGATAAGTCTCAATGCATCATTCATCCACGACTCTTTCCCTACACCTTTCATAGATGAGGTGTTGGAAAATGTTGGTGGTCGGGAAGCCTACTCATTTATAGACAACTTTTCAAGATATCACTAGGTTCATATTCCAGAGGAGGATCAAGACAAAACCACCTTTACAACAAAATGGGGGTTGTTTGAATACACAATGATGTCGTTTAGATTAAAAAATTCCCCTGTAGTATTTTCCAGGATAGTGGTCGTATCCTTCAAGGAATTTATACACAATTTTCTTGAAGTTTATTTGGATGATTGGAAAGGGTTCAGTTTGTTGAAGGAACACATGCAAGATCTTCGATCGATGCTGGATTGATGCTTCCATCTCTAAATTTCATTGATTTTGAAGAGGTGCATATTCTTTATACTCTTTGGCGCATTGTTGGTTCATGTTGTGTGCAAGGATGGATTGTTGGTAGAACATGCCAATATCGTCACCATCTTGGGCATGGTGGCCCCCATTTCAGTCCACGTGTTGCATGTGACATTGGATCATAAAGGATATTACCAATGATTTATTCAGAATTATGCCACAATTGTTGCCCCATTGGAGAAATTGTTGTGCAAACATATTAAATATAGTTGGACACTAGAATGCCAGGAATCCTTGGATACCCTCAAAGAAAAACTTGTCACTGCACCAATTCTGGTTTTTCCTGACTGGTCTAAACTCTTTCATGTCCACATAGATTCCTCGTCCATTGTGTTGGACGTAGCTCTTGTACATCCGAGTGAAGGTAATATTGACCATCTGGTATTTTTTCCAGTCGCAAGCTATGTGATGCAGAAAACAATTATACTATGTAACAAAACACAAGGGCTTCGCCATGGTATATGCATTGCATAAGTTTCTCCATTACTTGCTGGGGACCCCTTTCAAATTCTTCATAGACCACTCCTCGCTCAAGTATTTGCTCAACAAACCAATATTAGGATGAAGAATATGTCATTGGTTGTTTCTCTTCCAAGATTTTGAGTTTGATTTTGAAGTTGTGGTCAAGTAGGGTAAGTCGATGTTGGACCGGATCATTTGTCCCGAATTGACACTGTAAAGGCTAGTCGAAGCCTACATGACTAACTCCCAGATGCACAACTCTTCTAAGTCAAATCAGTTCCTGATCAATTGGTTGTGATTGTTGGATTTCTCCTATTAAGATAGCCTCTACCAGGGTACACCCAGGCTCAACGTCATCAACTAGTAACTCATAGTGCAAATTATCAATTGATTACCAGGAAGTTGTATAAGTTGGGCATAGATGGCATCATTTGTCGTTGGGAATTATACCATGAACGAGACCCCATTTCGTATGAATCACACGAGGGAATTGTTGGAGGACAAAGTGTAGGTAAGTCTATAATGCGAAAGATTATGTGTGCAACGCTTTGGTGGCCCTCACTCTTTACAGATGCCAAGGACTATTGTAAGTGTTGTGACATGTGTCAATGAATTGGCAATCCCTATAGGAGAGATTAGATTCCTTTGTTTTGAGTGATCATGCTCGAGCCGTTTGAAAATTGGGAAATAGATTTTGTGGGACCCATCAATCCCCCCATGCATCACACAAGGGTGTACTACATCATTATGACTATTGAAAATGTAACAAGATGGGTTGGAGCCATGCCAGTGAAATATGGTACAACCAAAATGATGGCACGATTCATTTTTGAAAATGTGATTTACCAGGTTCGGTTGTCGAAAGGTGTTGATGAGCGACTGAGGCTCACATTTTTTGAATGAAATAATTCAAAACCTTGTGTAGGAGTTCACCATCCATCACCAGAAGATCACTCCCTATCACCCTCAATCTAATGGTATGGTTGAAGCTTTTAATAAAATTTTGAATCTAGTCAACTAGTCTTCAATTAACTGACTAAACAGAAAGTAGTGAGGAGTTAACTCAGGGAATCAATGGTAATGCGCCAATTTGGTGATGATACCAAGGCAAGGTCGAATTAGCATGGTGATGATCCCAATGTTTCATGGTGATAAAACCAATGCAACATCTAAACTCAAATCAACTAGTCAAACTGAAGTGTCAACTGAAAGAGAATATTCTTCGTGGAATATTCTCCCCTAAACTATATGAAATTGGATAATGACTAATTATGACTAATAAAAAAGGAAAAACCTTAGGATAAAGAAATCCTAGGTGTGTGTGAAGTAACTCCAACACCCCCCCTAAACATCACTATGGTGAAAATAAAGATTGGGTCCCAACAATGAGGCCATGTTAGGTACCCAAGTACAAAAGATACACTGAAAATAAAGTGAGGAAAGAGGGAAAACCTCATGGGAACCCCCCACCCTCAAGGTACAATGTATGTAGAAAGAAGAACTACGGTTGCTAGGCAACTGTTTCTTTCACTCCAAGATGACTTTGTAGAGAATGGAACTTATGCTCAGTAAAGGTCTTGGTGAATATGTCTGTCATCTATTCTGCTAAAGGACATAACTGTAAGTCGATGATCCCCCCATGTACTAAGTCTCAGATGTAGTGCATCTGGAGCTCGATGTGCTTCACCTGCTGCCTCTGAACTGGATCTCTACAGAACTTCAGAGTACTCTAGTTGTCATACCATATGACAATCGATCGATGAAACTGAATGCCCAACTCCGTGAGAAAATTTTGTAGCCACATAGCCTGAATATTTATGTTAACTACCCCTCTGTACTCTACCTCGAATAAAGATAGAGAAATGGCAGTTGCTTATTTCTTGACCAATAGATAGGCCCGGAATCAAGACTGAGTGAGTAACCAGATGTGGACTTGAGATTAGTGCTATCGCCAGCCTAGTCGGAATCAGTAAAACCAATGAGATCTAATGTAGAGTCTGTTGCATAATGAATCCAAAAGGTGATGGTGCCCTGTATGTATCGAAGGATAGACTTTACAGCTTTCCAATGTAGCTCATGCGGCTCTTGCATGAACCTGGAAACTGCACCAACTACATATGAGAGGTCTAGTCTGGAGTGTGTGAGATACAACAAGATCCCCATTAGTTGTTTGTACAATGTGTTGTCAACCAATGGAGTCTCCCCACCATCCTCAAGTTTGACTCCTGATAGGAAAGGAGTCTGAGCAGACTTGTAGTTTGTCATGTGAAATCTCTCAAGGAGATCTCATGCATACTTGGCCTGAGACAGTTTGATGCCTGACACATCCTGGTTGATCTCGAGTCCAAGGAAGAAGTGTAGTGGACCCATGTCCATCATAAAAAACCTATCATATAGAATCCTCTTGACTGCAACAATTTCTAAAGTCGAGCACCTGGTGATCAACAAATCATTGACATATAGAACTAAAAGTAGAAGTGAATCAACCGTCCTGAGCATGTAGACATTCGGGTCTGATTTACAGTGTACAAATTTATGTGACAACAGGTAGGAGTCCATCTTGGAATACCATGCCCTCAGAGCCTTCTTGAAGCCATAAAGTGACTTCTTTAGTCGACAGACCAAAGATGAGTCTTGCATAAATCCCTGGGGATGATCCATATAGATCTCCTCAGATAGATCACCATGAATAAATACATTCTTCACATCCATCTGATGGACTTCCCATCCCTTGGTTGCCGCAATGGAAAGTGCCAATCGTATGGAGTCCATATTTTCTACTGGAGCGAAGGTCTCATCATAGTCAATACCATGAACCTATTGAAATCCTTTGGCGAAAAGCCTGGCTTTGTATCTACTGATCTATCCATCCGCTGCACTCTTGGTCCTGTAGACCCATCTGAATCTGACAAGTTTCCTCCCAGAAGGAAGGCCAACCAGATCCCAAATCTGGTTCCTGATAAGGGATTTGTACTCCTCTTGCATGGTGGATTCCCAAAAGGGATTTCCAGCAGCCTCTCCATAAGACTGTGGATCTGAAGACTGAACCAAGAAAAGATGCCTAGAAGAAAATGGTTAAGTGGAAGTGAGTGAAATAGGAGGATCCTTGAAATCAGATCGAGTCCTCCTAATATCGGCTTGATCACCAACGAGATCCCCTGCATCCAGAAGAGTAGTCTGTGCCCACTTGGGCCTCTTCTCTAGCTCTGCAATTGCATCTGGATGCTCTGAATTTGCATATGACTGTACTGAATCTAAATCTGAATCTGAATCATCTGAGTCCTCTGAATTAGAACTCACATTTGAAGAATATTCGGCATGTGCATGCTCATCATCTCGGAAAGGTGGAAGAATGAAGGTGTCTACATATGGCTGTTGAGGTGCATGCGATATACTTTCCTCGAATTGGACACTGTTCTCAATGATCAACCGGTTCGAGGAAATATCAATAAGATGATATCCCTTCACACTGTCGGGGTATCCAATAAAAATGCACTCAGTTCTTTGTGGATCAAGTGCCTTCCTCTTTTCAAATGGAATCCGAGCCCATGCACGTGAACCAAAAATGCGAAAGTGGGTCACTTCCGGTTTGAGGCTGCTCCAAGCCTCATAGGGGGTCTTATCCTTGACATATCTATGGGAAGATCTATTTTGGATGTATGTTTCACAATTAAGTGCTTTGGCCCATAGTCTCTGTGGTAGAGACTTTGCATGCAACATGCAAGATGCCATCTCCTTTAGATATCTGTTTTTTCGCTCATCAACTTTGTTTTGCTGCGGAGTATAGGGAACTGTATGCTGCAACTAAATCCCAGCCTCGTGGAAAATATTATGGATCTCACGATTTACATACTCTCCCCTGTTATCAATTCGAAGGACTTTTATCTTCTTTCCAGACTATGTCTCAACCAAGGCTTTGAAATCTTTGAGGTGTTGAAAGACCTCGAATTTTTTCCTGAGAAAGTAGATCCAAGTAAAACGTGAGAAATCATCAACAAAAATGAGAACAAACCTCACTTTTCTCATGGATGGATGCAGAAAGGGACCCATAAGGTCACTTTGAATCAGATCTAAAGGTGTGAAAGCTCTCGGAGACTTTCCCTTGTCGAATTTATCTTGAGGGTATTTCCCGAGAACACATCCCTCACACACTCTTGGAGAAATGGATTTCTGGTAGACCATCAACAAATATTTTCTTTCTAATTTGTTGCATGTATATGAAATTCAAATGTCCAAACCTTTCGTGCCATATCCTACTACTTTCATCAGCATGAGTAAGAAGTAAAGAAGAATCAGGTTCAATGAATTTAGAAAATGTATACAATCTAGACTGATGATTTACCTAACTGGTAGCAACCCTGGAGTTGGTTTGCATGTCGTAGATGTCCATGGAATTTGGTGTGAATATAAATTTCTTTCCGGTGTCGGAATTTGTCATCTGATACACGGAGAGAAGGTTGACAAAAATCTTGGGAACATGCAACACATTCTCAAAGCTTATGTTGGTGACTTCAATCCTTCCTTTGCCGGTGAATTCGACAGAAGAGTTGTCCCTTATCAGAATAGGAGGACCTTTGCATGCATCCAAAGAATAATATACTACTTTTAAGGAAGCCATGTGATGTGATGCTCCTGAATCAACGATCCAAGCATCGGGAGAGGAGTTGATGGCAATCAAGGCATGGCTAGAATTTCCTTTCTTGGAATTCAGATCTTATGGCTTCTTATTCTTGGCACCCTCAGGGATGCAATATCCAAGGTTGTTTTGCTGAAGTATTTGAGACATCAGATCTATTTATTTTTGCATGCATGCGGATTCTGAATGGAATCCTTTGTGACAGTACGTGCATTTCTCTCCTTTTCTTCCCTTTTCTCCTTTGGATTGGGAGGCATCGGTGAAGGGTTTTGTGTACCCTTTCTTATTTGGATGTGAATGAGCTTTCCATTTATATTTATCTTTAGATTTCTGATATTTGTGGCTTCCATCATGCACAGTAAGTTCATGCACCCTTGGGCCTTTGATTGTGCCCATGTTGATGAGCTTGGTTTTCTCTTGTGTCAGGGATTCGATAAAGTCCTCAAGAGAAGGCATATTCTAGGTGGATCCAAAGGCGAATATGATAGTATGGAATGTGGATACAAATACAGAGAATTCAGGACCAATCTTGGAGAGAATGGTGAGAACCATTTGTTTCTCCTCCTTCAATTTATTAACCCTGCAAGCTTTGAGTTGTGACGGTAAATCCTTGAATTTTGTAAAGAAATATTGGATATTATCGAAGCTTTTTGGATCCAATGTGAGCAACTCCACCTCCATGATGTTTCCCCTCATCTCATCCTGTTTTCCAAATATCCCTTCCAAGGTGGTCTAGGCTTCATTGGGAGTCTTACAGGACGATATGTGAAAAAGGAGATTGGGAGAAATAAGACTGCAAATTGTTCTAAGTGCCTCATCCATGCAATTTAAGTACTTGGATTTTTCTATGGATGATGTCAATTTTGTATCTGTATTCAATTTTATCCTATACAACCCTCTGGTTTGGAGATGTATGGCTATTTTCATCTTCCATGCAAAATAGTTGTAAGGTGTAAGAATGATTTATTTTTGGAATTCCATCTTTTCGTTGTCTTCAATCTTTTGTACCTGCAAAAAAATTTGGTGTAGCTTTTTCTTAGCAGTCCATCGGCTCTGATACTATGTAAATGTGTTGAACCTGCAAAAAATAGATCTAGTTAAACAATAATACACACATTTGCAGAGATAATTGGAGAAAGAAGAAGAAGGAGAGAAAGAATGGAAGAATTCTCATTAACCGTTGTCAATAATGAATAATTTACACATGATATACTCGGTATAGCTCAATCAGTGTGCACTGGAGGTGAACCAATGTGCCATAGTGGTGGTCTAGAGTGATTTGGACACACACCAGTAGTTACGGGAGTGAAATTCCACCTAGTCTAGTCTCTCAGGCAGTTACGGGAGTGAGCTGCCACCTAGTTGAGTTAACTAGTCAAGTAGTCTTCAGTTAACTGAATGAACATAAAGTAGTGAGGAGTTAACTTAGGGAATCAATGGTAATGCGCCATTTTGGTGATGATACTAATGCAAGGTCGAATTAGCATCGTGATGATCCCAATGTTTCATGGTGATAAAACCAATGTGACATCTAAACTCAACTCAACTAGTCAAATTGAAGTGTCAACTGAAATAAAATATTCTCCAGGTGGAATATTCTCCCCTAAATTATAGGAGACTGGATAATGACTAATTATGACTAATAAACAAGGAAAAACCTTAGGATAAATAAATCCTATGTGTGTGTGAAGTAACTCCAACAATGTCTCCTTCTTATTGAGTTTTCCTTCTTTATGGTGCACTTTAATTTATGCCCATTTAATACAATTCTTTAATACGTCATAACAATGAAAAGATCATGGATCATGTTGGTATTAGAGAATACATCTTTGACTTGAATTGTTTAGTGTGAATGCTTACTGGGGCCAAACTTAAGCAGGGTGAATGAACACTTAAGACTTTCAACCTAGATATTGGTCGTGCATCTCGAAGGAAGAAAATAGATGAAGAGGACAAGCATGATGAATAGGAAAACAACTTCCATATGGTCTTCTATTGCATGTTAGAAATGGTCAAGATAATGTATAAAGACTACGAGAAGAGGATGAAAAAAAAAGGGAAGAAAAAGGAAGCACAAGTAGATGAAAATGCTTTAGTGAACCAAGGGGCTAGAGGAGACCCTCATGAGGCTCCATATTCACCATCAAGTTCTAGCTCTTGTTCCTCTAATCATTATCATCATTTTAATTCCAATCATAAAGCCTCTTTTAAGAAACCATTATTACAGCTTGATGTAAAATTTTCTTTACCTATGTTTTAATGGAGATGCTAATCCTGAAAAGATAGGTAATTGGATTGGACAGGTTGAATTATATTGTCGTGTACAATAGATTTATGAAGAGGAAGTGAAAGTGCAATTAGCCTCTCTTCGTTTGGAAGGCACTGCTCTCGTATGGTGGGAGAGCAAGCTCCAGGACATATGTAAGTGTGGTAATCTTCTTTCCTCATGGTCAGAATTTAAATTAGAAATAAGGAAGTAATTTTATCCATTGGGTTATTTACATAAAGAAATGATGGAATGGAAAACTTTAAGACAAAGTAAAGGTCAAATAGTACAAAGTTTCACGGAGGAATTTAGGAAGAAAGAGCTTGCACTAAACATTCCTTTAGATTCCTATGGAACTTTAATAAAGTATATTGGCGCACTTCACAGTTATCTTCATCACACTTTATTGTTATTTAACCCCACTAGTCTTGACAACGTTTGTGTGCAAGCCACGCACCTTGAAAGCAAAGGAAAGAATGTTCAAGAAGATCCCACAAAGAAGCCTTCCAAGTTCCCACATAATCAGTTTAAAGGAAATTTTAAAAGAAAGAAAAAAAAGACCGCCACTACAAAGAAGGGAGAAGGAAAGCCATATTGCACTCACTACAAGAGGGATGGTCATGATGATGAGCATTGTTGGAAACTGCATCCAAAGAAAAGACCACAACAATTTGGTGGAAAGGGGAAGACAAAGACTGTTGCTACAATGCAACAATATCTTGGTTCCGATTCAGGAGATGAGGAAAAGATCACCGCAGTTGAAGTACAAGGTAAAGGTTCCCTTCATGTTAGTTCAAGTTCCATTAATGAATCTCATGATGATTAAATAAAGGGGAATGAATTATTTCACATAAGGGTCATATCTAACCATACTAATATTGATACTTTGTTTGATCTGGGTTCCCAAGTTAACTTAATATCTGCGAAACTTGTCAAAAAAATGGGCCTTGAAACAAAACCACATACAAATTCTTATCATCTTGGTTGGGTATGCAACAAAGAAAAACTTAATGTCACCAAGCAGTGTAGAATTAGATTTTCTATTGCTTCAAAGTTGGTTGATGAAGTTGATTTGGATGTTGTTTCACTTGATATATGTGGCATAGTGTTACATAGTCCATATCTTTATGATAGAAAAGCAGTCTTCTTTTTTCATGAGAAAAAATATCACCTTACTAAACGAGAAGTGGAATAAGTTGTTAGATCCCACAACATGAAGGTAAACACAACACTTGTTAGTGCAGGACAAATGAAAAGACTCATAAACACTAATAATAGATATGTACTCATGGTTGTAAGAGAAAAGGATGGTGGAACATTCGACGCCTTCCAAGGATGTGATCCTTCCCTGTTAAGCCCTAATATTGGCTCATTACCACTTAATTGGGGCATATTATATTAGTAATGTTATTTTATTTATGTCGGCTTTAGGCCATTAGTGGTGATTTAGATTAGTAATTTTATTTTATTTATGTCGGCTTTAGGCCATTAAAACCTCCTAGTCTCCTATATATACCAAGGAGACATTTTCATTTTGAATCATCTTGTACTTGAAC
>JZKD02S1673656.1:39424-49737 GCA_000966675.3 Picea glauca | reverse complement strand
AGGAGGTTGCCCCCTCGAAGAGGCTTATTATCTGATATTATCTCTTTTTCAAGGCGTTGAGTACTTTTCTTGAGGTTTTTCTATGCTATATTGATGTTTGGTTCTTAACATTCCCATAAGAAAGAATTAATTGATATTGTTTCTAAGTATGATGAGATCTTTCAAGAACTAGATGGATTACCTCCTAAGAGGGAAATTCAACATGAAACACATCTTCAAAAATATTCTCCCCTTCCTAATGTGGGCATGTATAGGATGTCGGTTATAAAGATGACATAGATCAAGAAACAGGTACAAGACTTGTTGCAACGAGGGGTCATCAAGCCCAACTCATATCCTTGTGGCTCTTTGATTGTGATGGTGCCAAAGAAGGATGGCACATGGTGAATGTGTGTCGATAATTGAGCCTTAAAAAAAATCACGGTGAAAAATCAATACCCTCTTCCTCGTATAGATGATTTACTTGATCAATTAAAGAATGTTATTTATTTCACTAAGTTGGATTTGTGTAGTAGTTACCATCAGATTAGGGTTGCAGAACAGGATGTATGGAAAAATTCCTTTAAAACCCAACATGGTCTATTTGAGTGGTTAGTTATGCCATTTGGGCTTTGTAATGCCTCGATGACCTTCATGCGTGTAATGAATGATGTATTCAGGCCATTCTTAGATGAATTTGTAATTGTGTATTTAGATGACATTCTTATATTTAGTGGGACTTGGGATGAACATGTACTAGATGTAAATAAAGTATTGGATACTTTGCGAAGGGAAAAGTTGTATGTAAAATTGTCCAAATGTGAGTTAGGAAAGACTGCATTGGTGTACTTAGGTCATATTGTAGGAGGAGGACAATTGAAAATTGATCCTTCCAAAATTGATGTAATTGTAAATTGGCCTGAGCCCACAATTGTAACCGAAGTACAAAGCTTCTTGGGTGCAGTTCAGTATTGGAGGAGATTCATCGCAAACTTCTCATTTATTACAACTCCTTTGCATGCCTTGACCATTGTGAAGAAAATTTTTCAGTAGGGAGGAAAGAAACAAAAGGCCTTTGACACTTTGAAGGAAAATATTAGTACAACACTGGTATTAGCATTGTTGAATCTTCAACAACCATTTGAGATCGAGACTGATGCCATCGATTACACCATGGGTGAAGTATTGATGCAAGATCGTAAGCCTATATGTTACCACTCTGAAACTTTTAATCAAGTTGTTGTTCACTATCCCACATATGATAAAGAGTTGTATGCATTAGTTCAAAGTGTGAAAAAATGGAAGCATTAATTGTTAGGGAAGGAAACAATCATACATACAAATCACCAACCCTTACAGTATCTCCAAGCACCAACCAAGCTGCAGTAATCTCGACATTACAGGTGGATAGGTTTTCTTCAACAATTCCATTTGGTAATCAAGTATAAAAATGGTACAAGTAACAAAGTAGTGGATATGCTTTCTAGACCTCCTATTGTCGCTTCTATTGTTTTGAAGAATGCTTCTTTATCTCATGATAGCTATGTTGAACAATATGATTTTGATGAAGATTTTAAAGATGTATTTCATAAGCTAACCCATGGAGCACATGTGGAGAACTAGTTTCTACAGGGGAACTTACTCTACCATATTGGAAAGCTATGTATTCTTAAAAGTGAATGAGTCCATGTAATACAAGAAGCTCACACTTCTCTTGTGTATGGGCATTTTGAGGTAGGAAAAACCATGGCTCATCTACAAATTTTTTGTTACTGGCCTCAAATGAAAGAAATTGTAACCAAGTATGTAAAGGGGTGTGTGATGTACTCTACTTGTAATCCCACTAATAGAAAATTAGGGTTGTACTCACCACTTCCTGTTCCATCTCATCCATGGGAAAGTATTTCCATGGACTTTGTAAGGGGTTTATCAATGTTGAAAAGGGGTCATGACTACTTGTATGTAGTAGTGGATAGGTTTAGAAAGATGTGTATCTTGATGCCATGTAAAAAGTAGGTCACTGCTGAGAAGACTTCTAATCTCTTCTTTCAATATGTCTGGGTCCACTTTGGGTTGCCCACATCCATTATCTCGGATCGAGATACTCAATTCCTTGGGGAGTTTTGGACAATTTTGTGGAGAATGATGGACACCAAGTTGAAGAGGAGTATGACTTTCCATCCACAAACCGATGGTCAGATAGAGGTTGTTAACCGAACAGTGGTACATTTGCTTCGAGGATACTGCAACAAGCATCCCAAGTTGTGGGATGACCAGATACCCTATATTCAACATGCTTACAATAGAGCCTTACATTCCTCCTCTCAATGTTTGTCGTTTGAGACATGTTTTGGATACTTTCCTAAGGTCCCTTTGGAATTAATGTATGGGAAAGATGTTGTTTCAAATGAAGAAAGAAATGAAGACAGGGCCCACAATTTCATTCAAAGAATCTGTTAGCGATAAAAAATGATTTGGAAATTATCTTGACATCACATGATAAAATGATTTGAGATAAAAGATTATTTATGAATCTTAAGTTTTAAAAAGGCTCTAAATCATATCAGATCAATAAATAAAATAATTCATATCTCAGTTCATGCCAAAAGTTAATTTTTATCTTTCGGCGGCTAAAAATAAATTTTACAGTGTTGAGAGCGCCAAAAATCTCTCACTTTCGATGGCTAAAAGGATAAACACATGACTGTTTGGCCGCCGAAATCGGAGAAGAGTCCAGAATGAACTTCTTTCTGCCTAGATTGCATTTTTTGGTTTCCAGATTCTGTGGGAATGATTTTTAATGAAGGATAATAATTATATGATACAAATCATTCTCCTTTGCAAGCTTTGGAGGCATATGATAAGAAGATGAAGCTGCGTTTTAAAAAATACTGCGTTTTTACTGTGTTGAGTCATCATTTTCAAATGATGATTCTGAGCGATAGGAAAATCATTTTGAGAAATAGGCGGAGGCTTTTGTTAATAACACGTCAAAGAACAATAATGTCTCTCAATTTTCCTACAGGTGTCATATATGGGGAAAACAGAATCCATCTTTGAGCCCTAATTTTTGGGTCTCAGAATTTCCCTGTTTAACACATGTTTTTGAAATGAATATCCCGGGGAAATGAAAACGAATCTCAAAGAAATGAGAGAGGTTTTTACTCAAAACAAACCAATATACACAATCCTCTTCCAGTTTGTACATAGATGTCATGATTTGGGAGATACAAAATCTTAACTACAAACCCAGTTTTTAGCAGTCTGGCCCATTTTTTATGTCAGACAGTTCCATAAATTGAAGGTAATTGTTGTTATATTTGAGGATTTGGAAGGGAATTTGAGCTCCTAGGGAGTATTTCGACCTCAATACCTATACGAGGCATCATTTTAACAAGGATCCAAGGGGGGGAAAAAGGAAGTATGAGGATTGCGGTTCGATCCTTGAAGACTTGTAACTACATTTAATCCTTTGGAGATATTCATGAATACATATTGACATCAAGCTTCTTTCACTGTGTTTGTTTAGTTTCCATATCCTTTATTTCTATGTTTATATATATTCAATGACAGATGACTATCATCTCATCTCTTCGTTGATATATTAGACTTATATACATTGTTTCTCATGTTTGTCTTAATGCCTGGTATTTGTCATCCTATCTTTGCATTCATAAGCTAGAGCTGCAAGTATTTGCCTGTTATGATTGGGCATCTATTATATGAAATCTTATATACATATTGACATCGAGCTTCTTTCACTGTGTTTGTTTAGTTTTCATCTCCTTTATTTCTATGTTTATATATATTCAATGACAGATGACTGTCATCTCATCTATTCGTTGATATACTAGAATTATATACATTGCTTCTCATGTTTGTCTTAACGCCTGGTATCTGTCATCCTATCTTTGCATTCATAAGCTAGAGCTGCAAGTATTTACCTGTTATGACTGACCATCTATTATATGAAATCTTATATATGTTTCTACTGGTATGATGAATATTTTACCCATCATTATTGGCCATTCACATATTCTATTGTATGAGTATTTATGTTAGGATAATGAGTCTTCTCCATGTTTCCACACATTGATTAAAACCTTTTGAGCAACATAGTTGAAAGCCTTGGTATTTCGAG
This sequence comes from Picea glauca, assembly GCA_000966675.3. NCBI lineage: Eukaryota > Viridiplantae > Streptophyta > Pinopsida > Pinales > Pinaceae > Picea > Picea glauca. The sequence continues at coordinate 45,617 of JZKD02S1673656.1, read as the reverse complement.
TGGATTTATGTGTTTCTTAATGTATGTGAGTTTATTAAGTCATCTGTTTTGATCCTTTTTCCTCTACATTATTAATCTATTTAAGTTACCAAGCTTACACCCCTTACAGTCAGGGAGTAATTTCTTGGAGTGATAACAAATTGGCGTCGTTGTCGGGGAATGAAAGTGAAAGTAGAGTTTCCCTAGGAGAATGACATAGATCTGATTCTTGATGGCAAACAAGAGACAGACATAAAATCCGACTGTAATCATCTGAATGGCAACTCCACACTCAAAGACTCCACTGGGAAGGATCCAATTGACAGAAGATGAAGAGACTGGGTTCTAAGTCCAGGTATCAATTCATTAGTTTGCTTCATGAGTTGTTGTTGTTATTTATCAGCTCCTTCATACTTTTTCCTTCACATGTTAAGAGAATTATCCTCTATTTTGTATATTCCGATGATTATCAGCCTTATTTCATATATCCATCTTTAGAAGAAGATTTACAACCTGCTTGTATTGTAGATGTTGATTTGATATCTTCCTCACCATCTATTTCTAAAAATGAGTTCTTCAATTTAGTACCTCTTGAATTAGATAAATCATGTGACCTTCAGGAGATTAAAATTGATTAAAGGCCCTGTCAGATATCAACCCCTTTTGATATAACTTTTGAACCTTGTCAACGACTTGCTATCCCTCATGATCAGCCCATAACCTTTCAAATTAAAATCAGGATGAATATGTTCAAGCCTTTGAAGCTTCCCCATCTACTTCATTCTTATCCTCTTGACTGTTATGAATATATTCCATGGTTTTCTGTAGAGAATCAAGTTTCAGCTGAGAGGCACTTGGAATCCTTTGAGGATTTTGTTAATCGCTTTCAGATTGTTCATGAAGATGTCATTATGAGATTTTTATCTAAGTCATTGATCAGAGATGCTGCCATATGGTATAAGAATCTAAGAGTTGAATCCATTGGCTCTTGGATCGAGTTTTCTGATGTTTTTATGAAACATTGGGGTGAAAACAAATCACTAGATTCGTACCTTGCTAATTTTTATTCTTTAAAAAGAGAACAGAATGAAACTTTGTCTGTTTTCAACCGAAGATTTTGCAGCATCTACCATGGTATGCCTTTGGAGATCAGGCTTACAGAAACAACTACCATGATATATTATGTTATGGGATTGCATTCAAAACTTGCCTTCTTCTTCTAGAAAGGAAATCTTCATCATTAAGAAGTTTGTTTGAAGATGCACTAGAGGTGGAAGAAAACATCTATGCTTCTAGAAAGATCCAAGAGCAGGTTGATTTCGAAAATCTGAATCTACTTAAGCAGACTGAATGTCAATATGTTTCAGAATTTGAACAGGAAAATAATGAATGTGAAGCTGTTTTGGAACAACAACAAGAAGGTAAATTTATTTTAGATTGTAAATCAAATTCTTCAACATTTATAGATTGCCTCAAAAACAGACATAATCCTGAAGTCTATAATCAAATTGAAAGCCAAGTGAAACCTATAATAACTGATGATTGTATAGGTAACTACATATTTGTAGCTGATCATAATATTTGTCATTCAAACACTGCTCTATCATCTTCCTCTAAGCACTATTCTAAAGATGAAGCTATAGTTTTTGATGATGAAAAGGTAATCACAAAACAACAAAAGGGTCATCAATATTCTAGCAGAGAAGCAGTCATAGAGGTGCAACTGTTTCCCAAACACCAACAGGTTTCTGATCTCAGTTTCAAAGATCCAATGGTAGCCTTCATAGAATCATGCATCTCAGAGAACATGAAGACTTCAGATTTTATAAACTTGTCAGTATTTCCAAATGAGTTTGGTTGTGTGAATAATTTTTTATCATCGTTGTTGAATTTCAAACATCATCTATTGATCAGTAAGAAAGATGAGATCATTACAATATTAAAATTTATTGGATGGTTGCTATGGAAATTAGCTTCTACTTAATCAAATTGCAAGGTTGGTTAGAGTAGAATAGGGTAGGAAATAATCTCATTGACCGAGCATTTATTTCTTTCATTTTGCAGTAGATGTATCAATCAACTGGTGTGAATAAAAGTAGGTTTGGAAGGTGTACAAAGATTGATTCACATGTCTTGAAATTTTTTCAGAAAGAGGTAATATGGCTGACTCCATGCCCAATGGAACACTGACTCCATGCCCAATGGAACATTAGAGATTAAGTTCAGATTTTTATTTTTTCCAGGAAAGGCATTAGATCCGTGGTTCTTGAAACTTCACAGGGAAGTTTTCATCCCCAATAGGAGCCAAATGTTATCGATAAAAAATGATTTGCAAATTATCTTGACATCACATGATAAGATGATTTGAGATAGAATATTTTTTATGAATCTTAAGTTTTAAAAAGGCTCTAAATTAAATGATTTGCAAATTATCTTGACATCACATGATAAGATGATTTGAGATAGAATATTTTTTATGAATCTTAAGTTTTAAAAAGGCTCTAAATCATATAAGATCAATAAATAAAAGAATTCATATCTTAGTTCATGCCAAAAGTTAATTTTTAGCTTTCGGCGGCTAAAAATCAATTTTACAGTGTTGAGAGTCGTCGAAAAGCTCTCACTTTCGGAGGCTAAAAGGATAAACACAAGACTATTTGGTCGCCGAAATCGCAGAAGAGTCCAGAATGAACTTCTTTCTGCTGAGATTGCATTTTTTGGTTTCCAGATTCTGTGGGAATGATGTTTAATGAAGGATAATAATTACAGGATATAGGTCATTCTTCTTTGCAAGCTTTGGAGGAATATGATAAGAAGATGAAGCTGCGTTTTTACTGTGCTGAGTCATCATATTCAAATGATGATTTTGAGGAAATGGAGAATCATTTTGAGAAACGGGCGAAGTATTTTGTTACTAACACATCAAATAACAATAACCTCTCTCAATTTTATTACAGGTGTCATATATTGGGAAAATTGAATCCATCTTTGAGCCCTAGTTTTCGTATCTCAAAATTTCCCTGTTTGACACATGTTTTTGAAATGAAGATCCTGGGCAAATGAAAATGAATCTCAAAGAGCTGAGAGAGGTTGTTTCTCACAAAAAACCAATATACAAAAGCCTCTTCCATTTTGTACACAAATGTCATTATTTGGGAGATACAAAATCGTAACTGCAGCCCTAGTTTTCAACAGTCTAGACCATTTTTTTATGTCAGACAGATCCAGAAATTGAAGGTAACTGTTGTTATATTTGGGGATTTGGAAGGGAATTAGAGCTCCTAGGGAGCATTTAGACCTCAATACCTATATGAGGAATCATTGTAATAGGGAGCTGAGGGGGGGAAAAAGGCAGTCTAAAGACTGTGGTTCGATCCTTGAAGACTTGTAACTACATTTCATCCTTTGGAGATATTCATGAATACATCTTGACATCAAGCTTCTTTCACTGTGTTTGTTTAGTTTCCATCTCCTTTATTTCTATGTTTATATATAGTCAATGACAGATGACTTTCATCTCATCTCTTCGTTGATATATTAGACTTATATACATTGTTTCTCATGTTTTTCTTAATGTCTGATAGTTGTCATCCTATCTTTACATTCATAAGCTAGAGCTGCAAGTATTTACCTGTTATGAATGTCCATCTGTTATATGAAGTCTTATATATGTTTCTGCTGGTATGATGAGTATTTTACCCATCATTACTTTCCATTCACATATGCTATTGTATGAGTATTTATGTTATCATAATGAGTCTTATCCATGTTTCCACACATTGATTAAAACATTCTGAGCAACATAGTTGAAAGCCTTGGTCTTTCGAGTGGATTTATGTGTTTCTAAATGTATGTGAGTTTATTAATTCATCCTATTTGATCCTTTTTCCTCTACATTATTGATCTATTTAAGTTACCAAGCTTACACCCCTTATAGTCAGGGAGTAATTTCTTGGAGTGATAACAGGATCCATCAAGTGCACCAAGAAGTCAAGGAGCATTTGGGGAAAAGTCAAGCCCAATATAAGGCTCGACATGACAAGCACAGGGTTGAACATCAGTTCTAGGTTGGAGACCAAGTATAGCTTCACATCAACAAGGAGTAGTTGAAGGGTGAAGATAAGAAACTCAAGTTTATCCGATATGGACCCTTCACCATTTTGGAGACGAGTGACACCAATGCTTTTAGTTTAGATATTCCACCTTATATGCAGATTTACTCAGTTTTAAACGTAGAAAACTTGAAACTTTTTTATCCTTTGATGATCATGGATCAGGGTGAGGAAGTTTCACTACCTTGAGTTGATGAGTTTTCTCTTGAGTACTTGGATGAGTTGAAGGAAGATATCATCCTGGACAAGTGAACAAGGACTTCACATAGGGGTGATTTCAGTTATCTTCGAGTGGGCTTAAAAGGAACACATCCAAGAAAAGCAAAGTGGATTAAGAAAGACAAAGTGAGGGAACTCTTCCATCATTTACCTGTTGATTGATAAAGGCTTTTGGTGGTCTGAAATATTTTAGTGGGAAGGTGTGATCCGAAATGATCCATGGAGGTCTAGGAATGACTTAGAGTTCTCAGAAGTGCCTCGGGAAGCTTATAATGGCCTCAACAAATAGAAAAGGGAAAATATTCAATGTCCTCAAAAATAAAAAAAAATGGCATCATCGAGAAGAGAGCATCACAAGCTTTCCAATGGCATAAACGGTTCGTCAAAATGAGTCCAGATGAAGAAGTTATGGTTAGTCAAATTTTGTCAACCAAGTCAAGTCTACCATGGGACACATCAACATCTGTACTAATGATGCCATCATGATGTTAGTAGCTGACTAGACAAGGTGACTTCAGTAATATGTAATGTTGATGTCAGCATACCACGTGGCAGCCCCACAATATGCCATCTGTCAGGAGGATTTGGCATTTTCAGAGAACCAATTGGACCAATAAAAATTTTCCACGTGGCTCAACGACAGACTGACACTTGGAAGATTTCAAATGCACTACCTGGCCACGTGTGATTCAAACACTTGGCATCCAGTTAGATATGACACGTGGACCTGTACGTGAATGACACATGGTAGGGTGAAGTCAGTGCCACATGGGTAGTTGACTATGTATTGGGAAGCCAATAGGAAGGCACCACGTGGACCAATCTGGAGATGCCACATGGCACCCACAATTTTACCAATAAGGGATGGGATCTGAATGGAAAAAAAAATTGACGGACCGACCAGCGCTGGATCCGGCATAAATATATATATATATATATATATATATATACGAGTGGTGTATTCGGCAGCAGGTATCGACCAACTGGTGCCAATTCTATCGGTCAGTTCGACGGACCCTGCCAACACTTTCAAATAAAAAAAACAACGACTAAAATTGGTCGGAGGGGATTTGAACACCGGACCTCTCGGACCCTAAGTTTTAACATTGCCCAAAATACCAACTGGCCTATCGGTCGTCCGTTGGTTTATCCGCCGAAGGAAAAGTTTTTAAGCCCAATTATTTTCCAGTTTTTTTTTTGGGGGGGTAGGGTACGACATGCATGGAAATCGATGAAAAGTACATTCATTTAATGCAGGTTTTAGGAGCGCACACTACTACATATGGGTGGATTATTCCACAAAATTTTTCCACGTTTCCATTAGTTTCATCTTTTTTTTAAATAGGGCAGGATTTTCGTCGATATTGCCACTAAAGTTCGTCGCAATATCGACGAATAGGTTATTTTAACCTGGTCGAAATTTTCATTGCTATTGCCATGAAATTTTGTGGCAATAGCGACGAAAATTTTGCTTATCTCAGTGGTCGGTGTTAACGGCTAGTTACTACTTGATCTATATAAGCCCGACTTTAAGAGACTTTGAGACACAATTTCTATAGTTGCAACACTGTTCTTGGCTTTTGTTTGAGTTGTTTATTTTTCCATCACCTACCGGTTGAACAAATCCAATTCTCAAACTACATAGCTCGGATTTTGAACTTGCAAGGTTAGTATGTTTTTTTTATTGATGTACTCATTTAACTTGTAAATTTTTGTTCAAATGTCCAAATTTCATGTAGCTTGTTTTTTCCTTGATAATATATTATACGTGTAGTACCATATTTCATGTCTTTGGTTTTTGGATCTAGTAAGTATATTCTATGGAAAAGGGTATGTGGATTCCATAATATTCTAGGTTTATGGAATCCACATACCCTTTTCCC
>JZKD02S1673656.1:5041-16125 GCA_000966675.3 Picea glauca | reverse complement strand
TTATAAAGTTAAGGGATATATTCTCTCTTATATATTTGAATTTTTACTACAAAACTAGAAGGGAAGTTGGAGCATCAAGTAGATCCCTACCAATAATAATCCTCATTAGATGGGGGACTTGCATTAGAACACCCTTTCTTGATAATAATACATGGAAACACTTTCCCAAGGTGGATATGAATACATTTGAAGAGATTGACCCCATGGGTTGGGTTACCTGGATGGAAGACTATTTCCCCCTCCATGGCATTACCAATGACAAGATAAAACTTTAGGTGGGGTATTGTACCTAGATCATGAACAATGAAAATGGTGGAAATGGCATCAAAAATCCTATGGGGGTTACATTACATGGAGCCAATTTATGAAAGCCATCTATTTTCATTTTGAAAGAGATTTTCAATATTTGGGTAGGTTGACCAAGTTGTTTCTAACATACACAATTAAAGACTTTATAACATATTTTGAGCAATTTGCAATCCACATAGAAGGTCTAAATAAATAAAAAATTAAGTAATTCCTTATCAATGGTCTCAATGAGGAAACCAAATCCCAAGTGTTAATGCAACACCTACCTACGATGGTTGGAGGCCTCTCAGTGAGATCTCAAAGAAAAAATGGTCATAAATTCATAAGTTAAAAGGCCCCTATTTCCTTCTATCTCTTTCCCTCGTATGGTGTCTATTAACACTTCCATCCCATCTTAGTGCTTGAGGGTCCACAAATTATTTTAGGAAGAGATGGTTGAGTGCCAACGCCTTTGAATTTCTTATAATTGCGATGAGAAGTTTTTCAAAGGGAATAAATGTAAAGAATATATATTTTTTCAAATGGATGTGTTCAACCTAACCACCTTGAGTACATTTTTTAGGAAGCCCCTCCCAATATGGATGTCGAGGAAAGAAAACCTCTCCAAATGATGACACCGTTCCAGAACCACCTCAAGAGGAACTCATGATTTCACTCCATGCTTAATAGGTGTGTTATCTCCTCATGCCTTGAAGTTGATTGGCTACATAAAAAAATATAAGGTGATTGTTTTAGTTGATAGTTGCAGTAGCCACAATTTTATTCATATGCGAGTGGTAGAGGAAACACATTGTTATGTCCCTGTAACGCATACTTTTCAAATTATGATAGCCAATGGAGGCATGATGAAGTATGTTAGAAAATGTGAAAAGGTGAAACTTTAACTCATGGAATATCAACTCAAATAAAACCATGTTTTATTGAAATGGGTAGTTGTGAAAGAGTATTCTTGGAGTAGAATGATTATAGACATTGGGCTTGGTTACCATGGACTTCCAGGAATTGCATGTGAGCTTTGCTAAACATGGTCGGAAACATACTGTCAAGGGGCTCAAGTTTGAATCCTCCAAAATTATCTCTCATCATATTGATAAAATGTCAAAGAAAGGCCACTCCAACATATTTCCCAATTCAATTCTATACAAGGGGTGGACAACCACCAACACGAAGTTCACTTTGATTTACATTTGGTTCTAACTAAACATCAATAGGGATTTGAAACTCCCCATGGATTTCCTTTTTCATGTGGTGACCATGACCATGGTATTCCCTTGATCCTAGGTAGTCAACCACCTAATGTGCATCCCTATATGCCCCTTTTCCTAGAACAATGAAATTGAAAATAATATTTAGGAACTATTGGAGGTGGGAGTCATTAGATTAGATATGAGCCCTTACTCCTCACTTGTGGTCATGGTCTTAAATAGAGAAGGACATTGGTGTATGTGTTCTAATTTTTTCTCTAAATAATTTGACCATCAAAGACAAAAAAATTCCTATTCCTGTTATTAATGATCTCTTAGATGAGCTTGTTCACTAACCTAGATCTTTGTTCAAGATACCACTGGATATGGATGACATAGGTGGACATACCTAAGACAAAATCTGTACACACACATGAATACCATTACGATTTTGTAGTGATGCCCTTCAAGGTTTGCAATGCTCCATCCACCTTTCAAAGCCTCATTAACAAGGTTTTTGGTCCCTTCTTGCTCAATTTTTTTTTGTATTCTTTGATGATATCCTGATTTATAGAAAAAACTGGAAAGCACATGTAGTGCGTGTTGATAAATCCTTTCAAACTATTCAAGATAATGAGTTGTTCGTTAAGTGTTCCAAATGTTCTTTTGGTAATTCAAAGGTCAAATACTTGGATCACAATGTCAATCAGGATAGGGTGCAACTGGATCCCAATAAAATTGAGGCCATGCAAGATGGATCATGCCATAAGATCCTAAAAATATTATGTAGGTTCTAAGGACTTATGGGATACTAAAGGAAATTTGTTTAGAATTGAATTTTTGCACCCTTAACTTCCATGTTTAATAAGAATGCTTTTGTTTGGAATGAGGCTACTCAGAAATATTTTTCAATAAAATAAGCCATGTGTACTATGCCTATATTACCCATACCCAATTTCAATAAAAAAATTGTCTTGGAATGTAATGCTTTAGGTTGAGGCATTTGAGCCATACTAATGCAAGATGAGCACCCCTTGGATTTCACTAGTAAATAATTGTGAGACAAAAAATTGGGTAACTCTATCAATGAGAAAGAGATGATGGCCATCCTACTTGTTGTCGATACTTGCCAACCACATCTCATTGGGAATCTTTTCGAGATAAATATAGATCATCATAGCTTAATTTTTTTTCTAGAGCAAAGGCTATCATCACTACAGTAGCACAAGTGGGTCATTAATATGCTTGGGTATGATTATGAGATCATTTATAAGAAAGGCAAAGAGAATGTGGTGGAAGATGCTTTGTCTAGTAAATATGAGGACAGAGTTTCTCTACTGGCCTTATCCTTACCCATGCTTGATTGGCTAGTTGAATCCCACCAAGAATGGAGGATCAACAACGTTTTGGTTCAACTCATCCATAGGATAAGAGGATCCCAATCCACCTATGAGCTACACTTAGGCAACAAGATACTTTCAAGTATAAAGGACACATTTTTCTATTCTAGAATTCAAAGTTGAAACCCATGGTGTTAGAGGAATTGCATTCATCTCCTATTTTGGGTCACTTTGTCTTTCAACACCTATGAATGCATTAAGTTCTCTTTCTTTTGATAAGGCATGAAAAAAACAACTAGAATTTTGTAGCCTCATGTGATGCTTGTCAATAGAAAAAATGGGAGACACTTAAGACTATTGGGTAATTATGACCATTACAAACACTAGCCTTTATTTGGACTGACATTTCTATGGATTTTATCATGGGCCTTATAAAAATATGCAACAAATTAGTCATCATGGTGGTAGTTGATCATCTTTAGAAATATGCTCACTTTTGTTCCCTATCACACCCATTTACAGCTTCCATAGTTGTGTAGGTTTTCATGGATTGTATTTTAAGTTACATGGTATGCCCACATCCATTGTGTCAAACCATGACCTCTCATTCACATGCAATTTTTGGCAGGAGTTGTTTAAAATCAAAGGTACATAATTGAACATGAGCACAACTTATAATCTTCAAATTGATGGTCAAATAGAAGTGGCCAACAAATGCTTGAAAATCTATTTGAGATGCTTTGATTTAGATAAACAACATCGGTGGGAACTGTGGCTACCCATTCGCTACCTCTTGATACCACTTATCATGGCACTAACAAAATGACACCATATGAAGTGGTCTATGGCCAAAACACCCCTTACTGGATTCATATTTACTAATCACATCCAAATTTCAAGTAATAAATTACATGCTTCACAGTAGAGAGGTCGTCCTTCAGACACTGAAGGACAATCTGGTGATGGCTCAAAATTGCATGAAGCAACAAACTGACTAACATCGCTTTGAACATTCTTTTGTAGAAGAGATTAGGTGTTTCTTGACCTTCACTTTATAAGAAAACCTCTCTCAAAGATAAATTCCACTACAAGCTTGCACCAAAATTCCATGGATCTTATCAAATCCTCTAGTGCATTAGACAATTTTCTACATATTAACTCTTCTAAACCACTCCAAGATCCATCTAGTATTTCATGTGTATTGTTTAAGAAGGTAATGGGGTTAAATTGTCGAGTTCAATCTAACCTCCTAGAAGTTGATGAAGAAGGGTCCATTTGGCTCTAGTTGAAAGCAGTGTTGGCCACCAGAGAGCATCGTCTATGCCAACGCACCATCCAAGAAGTTTTGATCTAGTGAAAAGATATATAGAAAAAAAGATGCAACTTGAGAACCAACAATGATTTTACAGTAGTTTACACAACTCTAGCCTTGAGGACAACATTGCTTTTAAATAGTTAGTGGGTAGCTACTTAATGTGAAAATGGTCATGTTTATTAAATAAGGCACAATAGGTGGTTGCTACCCATTAATGATGAGACCACAAGTAGTTAGAAATTTTTTTATTAATAAATGGAAAAGCCTAAAAGTTTTAAGATTTGAACTTTTTCCAACAATCATCACTGGAGTTAAAATATAGAAAAAATGTTGAAATTACAATTTTTCATTTCTGAATTTGCATTTTTTTATTGCAAAAATGGATTCAACAAACTCACAAACCCTATTACACTTAGATTCTGCAATTTAAACAATTGATATCTGCATTCTACATTCCAGCGATTCTTCTAAACTTTTATCCTAATTTTAGACAAATCTCATGAATATTACTCACTCTCTTGGAAATATTTAATACAAGGTATATATGTATTTTCTTTTCAATGTTTAATTTCTTTGAATATGGTTCATACTATAAGATTTTTGTTAGTTAAGTACATTTAAATTGTAAGATGGATGGCAGTAGAGCTGGTGCACACGATTTCAAAAAGAAAAGGTTTAGTTCCACGTCTCTATTGGGATCCAAAATTGAGAAAGGGGACATGATATATTCTATTATATTTGATGAACATCTCTATGAAAGGAGAAGAGGATAACAAAAGATTAAGGAATAACGAAAGTGTTACTCAAACTAAGTGCAACATAAAGAGCACTGTGACACATTTTTTAATGATACAGTAGAGAAATCTAATTTTTATATGTAGCATCTGAATGCAGCCCTTGCCCAAGCCTCCTTTTTTTTCTTCGTAGAGATAGCATGCTCGAGTATAATTAGGCGGGAGCAGAAATAATTAAGCTCATAATTGTTATTATTCTTTTAATATTGGCCGACATTATTTTAAACTGTATTTAAAAAATAAAAATAAAAAAAATAAGTGACTGAACTGTAACTTTTCAAAAACAGTAAAAGAAAAGATTTACTCGTCATTCCACTTGTTTATCAGGTAGAGATTTGATATATATTAACAATATTTTAGCTATGTTTTCGAAGAACTTATAGGTTTATATTAAAGATGAAATTTAGGTTCTCAAATTCTTGGAATGAGTATAAATGGGATTAGAAGGATGCTTCTGCTTAATTAAGATTCATTGGTTTTGATTACAAAACTTTTTGGGAGAATTAAGAGAGTTGAACCAATTATCAACAACAAATATGATAAAATCGGTAGGTTCTAAATAGATTGAATTCTTAGAAGGATGTTTCTTCTTGATTAAGAATCATTGGTTTTGATTACAGAACCAGAGAATCAAGAGAGTTGAACCACTGACCAATCACTTTGGTTCTAGACAAATTGAACTCTTAGAAGGATGTTTCTACTCAATTAAGAACCATTGGTCTTGATTACATAATCTCTTGGGAGAATCAAGAGAGTTGAATCAATGACCGACAACAAATATGATAAATTCAGTCTRGTTCTAGACAAATTGAACTCTTAGAAGGATGTTTCTACTCAATTAAGAACCATTGGTCTTGATTACATAATCTCTTGGGAGAATCAAGAGAGTTGAATCAATGACCGACAACAAATATGATAAATTCAGTCTAGTTCTAGACAAATTGAACTCTTAGAAGGATGTTTCTACTCAATTAAGAACCATTGGTCTTGATTACATAATCTCTTGGGAGAATCAAGAGAGTTGAATCAATGACCGACAACAAATATGATAAATTCAGTCTGGTTCTAGACAAATTGAACTCTTAGAAGGATGTTTCTGCTTGATTAAGAACCATTGGTCTTGATTACAGAGTCTCTTCAAAGAATCAAGAGAGTTGAACCAGTGACCAAACAGTCTGGTTACAAATTGAACTCTTAGAAGGATGTTTATGCTTGATTAAGAACCATTGGTCTTGATTACAGAACCTCTTGGGAGAATCAAGAGAGTTGAACCAGTGACCAACAACAAATATGATAAAGTAACTCTGGTTCTAGACAAATTGAACTCTTATAAGGATGTTTTTGTTTGATTAAGAACCATTGGTCTTTATTACAGAGTCTCTTCGAAGAATCAAGAGAGTTGAACCAATGACCAATCAATCTGGTTTTAGACAAATTGAACTCTTAGAGGATGTTTCTACTCGATTAAGAACCATTGGTCTTGATTACAGAATATTTTGGGAGAATCAAGAGAGTTGAACCAGTGACCAACAACAAATATGATAAATTCAGTCAGGTTCTAGACAAATTTAACTCTTAGAACGATGTTTATGCTTGATTAAGAACCATTGGTCTTGATTACAAAGTCTCTTCAAAGAATCAAGAGAGTTGAACTAGTGACCAATTAGTCTGGTTACAAATTGAACTCTTAGAAGGATGTTTATACTTGATTAAGAACCATTGGTCTTGATTACATAACCTCTTGGGAGAATCAAGAGAGTTGAACCAATGACCAACAACAAATATGATAAAGTAAGTCTGGTTCTAGTCAAATTGAACTCTTAGAAGGATGTTGTTGCTTGATTAAGAACCATTGGTCTTTATTATATAGTCTCTTCGGAGAATCAAGAGAGTTTATCCAATGACCAATCAATCTGGTTTTAGACAAATTGAACTCTTAGAGAATGTTTCTTCTTGATTAAGAACCATTGGTCTTGATTACAGAACCTCTTGGGAGAATCAAGAGAGTTGAACCAGTGACCAACAACAAATATGATAAAGTCAATCTGGTTCTAGACAAATTGAACTCTTAGAAGAATGTTTCTGCTTGATTAAGAACCATTGGTCTTGATTACCGAGTCTCTTTGGAGAATCAAGAGAGTTGAACCAGTGACCAATCAGTTTGATTTTAGACAAATTGAACTCTTAGAAGGATGTTTCTGCTTGATTAAGAACCATTGGTCTTGATTACCAAGTCTCTTTGGAGAATCAAGAGAGTTGAACCAGTGACCAATCAGTCCGGTTCTAGACAAATTGAACTCGTAGAAGGATGTTTCTGCTTGATTAAGAACCATTAGTCTTGATTACCTAGTCTCTTTGGAGAATCAAGAGAGTTGAACCAGAGACTAGTCTGGTTTTAGACAAATTGAACTCTTAGAATGATGTTTTTGCTTGATTAAGAACCATTTGTCTTGATTACAGAACCTCTTCGGAGAATCAAGAGAGTTGAACCAGTGACCAACAACAAATATGATAAATTCAGTCTGGTTCTACACAAATTGAACTCTTAGAGGGATGTTTCTGCTTGATTAAGAACCATTGATCTTGATTACAGAACCTCTTCGAAGAGTCAAGAGAGTTGAACCAGTGACCAACAACACATATGATAAAGTCAATCTGATTTTAGACAAATTGATCTAATCCTCAACACTACAAACTCGTCCTGAATAAAAAAAATATTATCTTAGAGTCCACACCCAAGTCAGTGAAGTAGTCAAATTTCCTCCAAACTACAGCGACCATAATCGTTACAGGGCAATCGCCAGTTTTGTAAGATATGGAGGGTCCTTGAGGGTTGTTTAAAAAAATGCACCCGCCAACAGACTCTATACGCACCATTTCATGTGGTCGATCTGGCTACAAATCAAACCCTAAATTAGCGTGCTACAAATTGCAATACAGATTATTATTTTCTTTCCAGAATTTTCCATACATTCCTTATTTTCTTTGCAACATTTTTCATACTGTAAGAAGAAATTACCAGGATATAGCGTTGCTCGACACAAAACCTTTAGCTAAGGTAAAGAGATGCAGTACACTGTCTAAAAGTACGCAGTTGGAAAGTGCAGCAATAGATGAGTTTATTATTCACTTCTTCAATTAGCATATTCATTTTATGATAAGTAATTTAAAACAACTTCATATAATATCTTAAGGAGGTATGTAAAGTTTTTTTTTTGGGTTGTTGTAAAGGGTTTGGGTTTTGCATCATTTTTATGGATTGTGGGTTTTAATCATGGGAGGGCTTAGTAATAAAGTTAATTGTTGATTTTGTGGTTAGCCTTTTTAATAATCAGAACCTACAATTGAGTTAGTCTTGAAATTTGAAAATTAAAGTAAATAATTTTTAATTGAAAATAAAGCTTGTTTTCATGTTTGCATTTTCCTGAGTTGCAATCCTTTAGATTTAGGTTAAGATGTAGACTCTAGATCCATCTTAACTTTGGATTTTTGAGTGTAAATCTTTTTAAGAATACCAAATTTCAAGAAAAGTTTATTCCTTAACTGATTTTCTCCCTCTTAATAATTAATATATTTGAGTTAAAATAGACCCCTTTTAACTCATTTAAAATCTTATTAAAATATATCCTAGAAAAACCACAAATAGATTCATAGCTACTAAAAACTCCAATATAAATGAAATTATGAATAAATGAAATATTTTTGAAACAACCTTTCTCTCATACTAGTTTATAGAGTATCCCTCAACATAATAAAAAAAGTAATTCTAAATGAAAATATATTAACTAAAATTCTAAAACATATTAACTAAAAATCTAATAATATAGTCTTATATCAAAGGGCGTTGACTAATGAATCAATATCATTAAATGCATAGTTAAAAAATAAGTTGAATGTATGTCACATATAAAGAATAAGAGGTTAAAAGAAAATTAAGATATTATAAGGAGGTGGTTAACTCTAACCATGAAGATCAAAAGTATTTCTAGTTTTGACTAGCCTAAAAAAGAGAATCAATATTGCTAAAATAAAAACTAATTCTCATGAGTTGCACAGTGAAATTGGATGTTGGGAAATCCCTAAAACACCATGGCAAGAAAGAATTTGTCACCTTTATGACATCAAGAGGGTTGAAGATGAAAAACACTTTCTCCTAGAATGCCTTGCATATACCCATATTAGATCCAAATTTCAAAATATTTGTCACAATACTTACATTCCTAGCCTTCTAAGTCATCAAAACTTTATTGATATTAGAAAGCTTCTTTTAATATTTTTCAAGCATCTAAATAACATTTTAAAGAAATCCAAGTAATCTCTTATTTTTAGATGGGATACATCAATTTTAGTCTCAATAGACATTAACCATCATCATTATCATATTATTCTTTGTAAAAATAAAAAATAAAACAAAAATATATAACTTATTTTATAAATTAATATATTATAAATATTAAAATTAAAATATTATAAATATTAAGATATGGTAGTTTTTCTTTTTTATAACATTTTTAATATTTTATTATGAAATACTTTTTTTATTTTTATTTATCAAAAATATTATTTTTATTTTATAAATAAGTAATATTAATATATTTTTTTTAAATAATAAATAAATATTCTGATTATGATACTATATATTTTTAAATATTATGATTATGATACTATATATTTTTAAATATTATGATGATAATAATATTATTATAATTAAAACGATTTAATTGAAGAAATAAAACATTGTATTGTGTCGTATTTTCGAAGAGGAACAAAATGCTCTTATCAAATGGGGCATTTCAACACATTTTTAGAAAGAGAAATGTTTAAGCAGATTCCTTGGTTAAAGAAGTATACTTTTTAGATGAGCTTGGCAGATTCGAGAACTACTTACAACTATTTTTTAATTGTGTTTTTCTTTAAGTCATCTTTATGTATGTTAGGATTGAGGTTTTTTTTGGTCGGATTGGATAAATAAATAGTGATAAATTTAGATAGATTTTTGTTCATAAAAAAAAAATAAAAAATAAATTAATTGATTGGTGAAATTTAAGATTTAAAATATAAAGTATAGTAATATCTTCTTCTTTTTAATTTTGTAAGTTTGGTTGTTTTTGGCTTTGGTTATTTGGCAGTAGGTTAAAGATTTTAAGAAATTTGGCTAGAAATTGTTCTATTCTTAGATTTAAGTGATCATTTCTGTAAAATCCGAGTGTCCTGGAAGTTTTTCAGCATGCTGAATTCATTTCTGCATTCAGAAATGAATTTTGAACAACAAAAATAGTGATTTGTGTAAATTTATATTCCCTAATTCCGACGAATAAAGCCATTTTGTAGAACAATCCGAAGATTCCAAGGTAAAAGGTTTGCCATGCTATTGCACTGCAGATAAGAGTGATGCAATAGACCACTCTTCCAGATCTGAACTGGTGGTATTCTGATCCCAGCTGTAGAAAGTCTCCACTGCTAAACAGTCCCACTGTACAAACCAACGTTGCCACCGAAAATATCATTGCCTGAGATATCAGAACAGTGATGAAATTTTCTTCTCTACCAACCTTTTGGAACACAAGCTGGGTTAGTGGAAGAAACAGTCCAGCGATAACAGAGGCAAAAACTGTACAAAAAAAGCCCAAGATGAAGTGGTCTCTGCTAATTCCTGGTACTTTCTCGTTTGAGTTGATTCCCAGCAAAATCACACTGAAGATAAGGAGAACGATAGAGTTCAAAGCATAAGGGCTTATCCTTTGCTTAACTAAAACGAAAGCGAACACGGCGTTGAAAGCCAAGGGTGTCGCGCATAAAAGAGAGAAGGTCGATAATGGCAGAAAGGAAATACCGATGGAGAAGAGCAGTTCCATCCCGGCTGCCACTACCCCTAAAACCCCGAAGGCTAGCAGATATTTGGGGGCTAAAAGTGTGTGCAACGATGATATGCTTTGAGGGTTAACAAATACTGGGACCAACAGTAAAGGCCATCCTATGCATATTAACAGCGATCTGAGCCAATGGCTATGTCCACCCTGGGCGAAGTAAAATCGGCTCAAAAGATTCCCAGCTGGCTGTCCCACGACAATAGCCAAAAAACTCATAGTCACCAGAAGCCAATGCCTTCTCCCCTCTCTGGGACTTTCAATTTCAATTTCAA
>JZKD02S1673655.1:93576-103696 GCA_000966675.3 Picea glauca | reverse complement strand
GTGAACCTGACGAGAATAGAAGACTCCGAAAAGCAAGAGAAAACCCTAATGAGTTGGCTAATAACCCTAGAAGTCTTGTCGGCTCAAGAAGATAATTTATATTAGGTTATTAGCCGCCAAGAGAAGAAGTCGGCCGAAAATAATAATAATATACTGAACAGACACATATCCAGAAGGAGAAGTCGGCCCCAACAAATCTGGCAGAACCAGTATAAATACAGGGCACCAGTTCTCATTTGACACATCTCAGAATTGCAGACAGCAACTGGTGCGCACTGCAGTTCCCAGTTTGGTGCGCACGTGTGGAGGAGAGCTGTAGGTGCAGCTGCTGCAGCTAGCAGTTTTAGTGTTGGCTTGGACTATCTCTTGGCTAGGGTTTGGACTATCTGATCAGCTATTGCTGGTGCGCTATCCTTGGAGGAAGATGCGCTATACTTTGTTTAGCTATCTAGCCTAGGGTTTGCTTCCGTAGTAACTCTCAATCAAGGTTAAGGTGCTCGGAGGGTGGCTTAGGCCTATGGTTGGGTGACGAGGGTATTGTCAATGGTAAAACGAGCACACAATCTTCTATATTCTAACACTGACTCTCTGTATATTTGAGATGTTCTTCGGTTATTGTGGTTGCATGTTGGTTATTGCAGGTGCATGTTGGTTATTACATGTGCATGTTGCATATTTAATGTTTAACAATCATATAAGGGTGCATGCAAGAGTATAGAATGTCAACTGCTCAATATCATGAATAATAACGGTTCAAGCATGGAAATACAATAGCCTACTGGAAATATAGAATCTAGACGTCAGTCAGATCTCCTGGATCGGTACTGGAATACAATCGAATAACAAAAAAAATACCCGTGATCATAAGAAGATAGCAGATCTGATGCATGCACGAATAGATCGGCAAAAACTGTGCGATTCCGGAGAGATACGGTAACCGCTACCGGCTGGAAAACTCGACCTGAAGAACCCACCGTCAGAATGTGCTCGAAACTGCTCCAATGGATGCGCCCTGGTCTCTATACTGGAATGGATGTCTATCGGAACTCGGATCGGACCTCTATGGCACTGGATTTGGACCCCTGGGGGGTTTGCGCCCCTCTTGGGACACTGAATGCGCCCCAAAAGATTCCACCGTCGGAATTTGCTGCTATATGGTTCGAAACGATCATCTCGTCAAATGATGAAATGGGTTGGAAGGGTTTGTCCTGATCTTCCCTGGAACATCTGCATGCAACTCCAAATGTCTATCCGGAATGACTGCGCCCTGAATAGCTGGATGAATCGATCTGCAAGATTCCACCGTTGGAATCTAATGAAAGATGGCTCAATGGAAGCGCCCTGGCTGGATCTCTACTAGGTCGGAACAAATCTACAATCGGGACACAGGTCTATTGCAGATCTCCGAATCCTCAAAATAGCTTGCACCCTCCTTGGCTGAACTGCGCCCTCCACAATGAATACTCCTGAAATGGGCTAGGGTGTGTCTCTCAACACCGAAACCGATCAATGGTGGTGGTTTCCTCCAGAAATCAACAAAACAGTAAGGTCGGCTCTCCTCCTCCTCTGGGAACTCTCAACATCAAATCATAACAATGCATAGTGAGGAATTAGGTCAAATTCCTCCCTTTATATCTTTCCCAATCTAATTCTTCGTTGACCTCACTTAACCTAGGTGCCTTTCCTCCTAAAGTGATTTATTTGTCAATTAAGTCCCCCCTTAACACCTTTTCATTCTAATTCTCCGTTGACTTAGGCTTAAGTGACTTTTCCCAAGTATTGTGGCTTAATTCATCGTTTAGTCGTTAATTCCTCCTTATTTCTCCATCTTGTTCCCTGTTTGTGCCTGACTATAGTCTACGGGAACATATAGACTACTAAGTCACTCCCTGTTGGCCTACTCTTGGGAACGGGACATCACAAACCTCTCCCTGATCTGCTTGTAGGTTTTGAAAAACCCCTGATGGCCTGCTAGTGGTGAATCGTGAACTGTTGCGAGGATCTACTTCTTGAGCCCTGAATCTGGTACTAAGTAGACTCTGTCTTTGTAGAATATGACATTGTCAATGACCCTGTACCTTTCATCCTAAATCTGTCCATCCAAAATCTCGCAAGCGAACTGGTTCTTGGAATATTCCACTAACAAGTGGGATTTCCAATCTGCTGAAATCTCCATCAAAGAACATGTCGTTGGTCTCCTAGATAGCGCATCAGCCACAATGTTCTTCCCCTTGACATACTCTATGTCAAAGTAGAATGCCTGTACCTTCGTCACCCATTTCTGTTGTCGTTCACTGAGGTCCTTCTGCTCAAGGAAATACTTCAAGTTATTGTGATCTGTTTTGACCACGAATTTGTTGCCCACCAAATATTGTCTGAATTTGGTCAAGGCATGCATGATTGCCAGCATATTCTTGTCATATATGGAGTACAACCTCTCGGGTTGACTGAGCTTCCTGCTCTTGAATACAATGGGGTGTCCTCCCTGCATCAAAATTGCCTTGATATCCTTGTTGGATGCATCACACTCTAATACAAATGGCAAAGTGAAGTCTGGTAATGCTAACACTGGACATGTGCCCATGACTTCATGTGATCGAAGGATTTCTGTGACTCATCGGTCCAGATGAAAGCCCCATGCTTGGTGAGATCCGTCAGTGGTGCTCCAAGCTGAGAAAACTCTCTAACAAACCGCCTGTAATAGCTGCATAACCCGAAGAAGCTCCTCAACTCTGTCATGTTCTTGGGCGTTGGCCAATCCAGAATGGCCCTAATATTCTCATGCTGTACCTGTACCCCCTATGCACTGATGATGTGGACCAAGTAAAGTAGTTCTGTCATACCAAACTCACACTTGGACTCTTTGGTGTATAGTGATTGTGCCTCCATGATGCTCAAAACCTTATCTAAGTGCCTCATATGCTCCTGCCATGTCTTGTTGTAGACCAAGATGTCGTCGAAGAAAACCAAGACTAATTTCCTCAAATGATCCCTGAATATGTGGTTCATGCAAGACTGAAATGTAGTTGGTGCATTGGTTAGCCCAAATGGCATAACCAAAAACTCAAAATGTCCAAAGTGACACTGAAATGTCATATTCTCTATGTCCTGCTCTCGGATGCTGATCTGATGATACCCAGAGCGTAGATCAATCTTTGAGAAGAAAATTGCCCCATGCAGTTCATCCATCAACTCGTCAATGCGAGGGATAGGATACCGGTTCTTGATGGTTTTCTTCTTCAAGGCCCGGTAATCAATGCACATCCTCATGGTACCATCCTTCTTCAGAACTAAGACAACTAAAGAGGCGAATGGACTGCTGCTCGGTCTGATGTGTCCCATCGCTAGCAATTCCTTCATTGATTTCTCTATCTCATCCTTGAACCTCCTAGGATGACGATAGGGGGGTGTGATCATAGGTTTGGCCCCCTCTTCAAACTCAATGGTGTGCTCAAACCCCCTGTTATGTGGGCTCCCTGGCGGAATCGAACAAAAAACTGGTTGATGTCGCTCCAACAAGTTCTTGATCTCTGTCTGATACTGTTGTCGACCCTCTGAATCCTTCCGCATAGTGATCAAGCACTCTGTGGCATATGCTACCTCACCATGTCTGAATATCCTCTCCATCCTTTTGGTTGAAACTGTCCTGGGTGCTCCTGTCGACATCCCCCTCAGAACAACCCTCTTCCCATCACTGTCTCTGAACCCCATCTCTAAGGTTTGGTAGTTAGTGGTGATTTTTCCCAATGTGATCAACCACTAGAATTCCAATACTATATCTGTGTCAGCTAGGTCAACTACATAAAATGTGTCTTTCACGGTGTAGTTGCGTAACTTTACCTCCAAGTCCGGAACCCTGTCTAGACACTCCACTGTATGGCCATCTGCTACTGCAACATCAAACCCCTCAAACTATTCTGTCTGAAGTGCCTGTCTCGATACCAATGAAGCATTAATGAAGTTGTGGGTGGCCCCACTATCTACAAGGGAGATTGCCCGTTGTCCCTGAATAGTCCCTCTGATCCAGAGGGTATCATCCCTGGGAACACCAGAAAGGGTTGCTATGACTCCTCCCTTTGCTGGTTTTCGTCTGTTAGCCTGCTCAGTAGGCTGTGGAGCTACCGGTGGGTGGGTCCCTATCGGTGTTGATGGTCTACGAGGAGGTTGCTCCTCTGCCTGTGTTGACTCCTCCTCTGAGCTAGTGGATCCGTTGTCATGTTCCTCCTCCTCACTGTCCACACTGTTTGTTGCCACCTTAATGTAATGAATCTCTCCCTTGCCCATGCACCTGTGGCCTGGGACCCAAGGGTCTTTGCAGTTGAAGCAAAGCTTCTTCCTCATAAGCTCTCGCCTCATCTCATCATCTAGCTTCTCCTTGCCCTTCCATTCTCTCTGGAATGGCTTCCTGTCTCGGTCCTTCTGTGGTACAAAGGGTTTGGAAAAGGGTTTAGTCTTTGGCATTGAGTCTGCCAAATCTCGAGTATGTAAGATGGCATCATGCAAGGTGTGAGGCCTGTATGCCTTCACCCATCCTCTCAAGGGCTCTGTGAGTCCCTCTGTGAATAACATGATCAGCTTGGGCTCTGATATATCTGTCACTGCCACTGCTACCCGTTGAAACTCCATGATGAGTGCCTCTGATGTGCCAATTTGTCTCAATTGGGCTAGATCCCTGAAGTGGATCTTGGGATCCCTCCTATCAATCCTGTCCATGAGTCTCTCTGTGAACTCCCTGTAGGAGGTGATGTGACTGTGACCCAACGTCACCAATCCATGATGCCACCACTCGTGTGCCTCACCCTCCAAGTGTAGGGTAGCGAAACTGATGGCCTCTGTCTCCGTCATCTCGTTGAGCTTGTAGTATGTGTCTAGCTTTTGTATCCAAGCTCTGGCGGTGCATTTGGACGATTCGTCAAAAGAAGGTATGGTGAGTTTACCAAATTTTCGGATGAAATCAATGTTATGCCCCTGCTGCTGCTACTGTCCTCCTCTTTGTGGCTCTCTGGGGGGGTTCCTGAGTCTGAGTCCACAATACTCGACCAAGGTCATGTCTTGATGGAAGTCACGGCCCAATGTTGTATACTCCCTCCTATACTCTACAATGTCCTCCTCCTGAGTGGGCGGCCTCTGTGCTATCGGTTTTTGTGCTGCTACTGGGGGTGCCCTCTGGAAAATGGGGAACAATGGCCTGGGAATCCTACTCGAAGAGGTGTATGTGCGAGTAGGAGACTGGGGTCTACTACCTTCCCCTGAGTTCCCCTGTGCTTCATGTGGGGCTTGTGTGCCTAGGGTGCCCACTGTGGCCAATCTATCAGCCATCTGCGCCAAGGACTGAGTCATGGCTTGTTGACTGACTAATAGATTGACGAGTACCTGCATGAAGGCTGCATCCGGGTCCATGGGGGCTTTACCACTGCCCTCTGGTCTCTCATATCTGTCTCCTAACATCCTCTCTGCCTCACACTCAACCTCTCGCTCTGCCCTTCTCTCTGCTTCCCTTTGTGCCTCTTCCTCTTCCTCTGAGTTGGGAGGAAAAGGGGGGAAATCAGATCTAGTTCTTCCCTCCTTGCGTCTGTTGTAAGTGACATATTTGTCACCTACGTGCTCACGGCCCCCTGGGTCCTCTGCTGCACAAAGCGTCTTTAGTCACAGGCTGGCAGGACTAAAGCTTTGATACCACTGTAATGTTCCCGACTTGGCTAGTCTAGGAAACTCTGTTAATGTGGGTGTAGGATTAATTGTTTACAACATTTAAATAAGCATTCAAATAATAATGGCGACAAAAGACTGCAAAGTTTATATTATGAAATCTCCGTGGAGTACAAATGTCGAATGCGGCTGAATAAAATGAATCACTTGGCTAGATCAAGGACAAAAGGATCTTAGCCGGAATACAATAGCAACTAAAAAAATAATACCCGATACCCGAAGAATGTTGTGGAATGCAATGGATGAGATGAAGAACTGTTGTGGATATGCCAGCTCGTACGACAACTGTTGCAAGTCTAGAACGTTTGCCCTAGTGGCTATACCTCTCGAAAATGCCTGGAAACTATCCCAAACAATGCACCCTGCTCTGCCTCACAGTCCTGGTGACTGTCCGGACCTCAACTAGTGTATCTGGTCCCCGGATGGATTCCCTTGGGGGAAATGTGCCCCTCTACTCTGGAAAATTGCGCCCTAGTGATTCCACCGTCAGGAATCAGTTGATGTGTGTCTCAAACTGATCGCCCAGGTCTACTGTGAAATGGGTCGGAAGGATTTTCCCAAATCTGAACTGATGATCGCTCGGGAACCCCGAATGTGTCCTCCCCAAGTGTCGCACTCCCAATGTCCGGAAAGTGCACCCTAGATAATTCCTCCGTCGGAATCTAACAAGGAACTAGGAAAAAGATGTGCCTTGCCTTCCTCTTAACTGGGTCGGAGGGGAATCTCTAAACTCTCCCTGAAAGGGACAAGTCGATCCACTGAACCTCCTCAGAAGCTGCTCCCTCACCCTGAATAAGTGCGCCCTTGCTTCTGGAACCTGTGTAACTGCTACTAAAGAATGATGGAAGACCTGTGTGATCTTCCCGGTGACTAGGGTGTGTCTCTCGACATTGAAATCAACCAACTGGTGTCTTCCTCCTGGAATCCATTGAACTATCTCTCCTGAGATGCGCCTCTCTCCTCAATGACAAGTCAAAATCTGCATAATAATGAATTAGGTCGCTGAACCTTCTCTTATAGCTGCCCAAAACCCTAATTCGTTGTTGACTTCTAATTTTAGCTCGTCTGTTCTATTTTTATCTCAAATTGGCTTAAAAGCGCTTTTAGCTCATTGTCACTTTACGAATATAACACCTTTGACTGGAGTGACCTCTAGTAACCCTATTTACCCCTTTATGGCCCTGGCTATAGTCTAGAGGGGTGGTTTAGACCATTAATCCTCCTCTCTGGAGCTCCTATTTGGAAAGGGACATTACATAGTCTTGTGGTTTACCCTAAAATTATGTGGACAAACTATTTTGGTGACATTTTGTATAAATAGAGATCATAAGATCTCATTTCATAACATAACTCTCCCATCTCGGAGAGGTACTTGGACTGAAATTTTCGCTATCTTTAGCTATTTCTCTCTCTTGCTCTTGTGTATGGCTACTTTCTTGGTTATTTGGTTGATGGAAGTGATGTGCTAGCCTTGGAAGGCTCTTCTTTGCTATTGTGGTGGTTTATCTTAGCATTTTCCTTGAATTGGTAAGGACTTTTTGCATTGTAGTATCGTTTTTTTTCAAGACAAGATTATTTTACTAGAACTAGGTGGGAAGTATAAGGGCATACACCCCCACCTTATCCTCCATCACTTTATGCTTAAATATTATTGGTTTAACAAGGGTTTGCTAAGAGAAGTATAAGTGCATACACCCTCTTAGCCTAAACCTTAGCTAGGGATACTTGCCTTGGGGAGTAAGAGGATTTACAACCCCAAGGAGGTAGTACCTTTAGCTCTTTATTTTCTTGACTCCATTAACCTAATCATTAAAGGCACTAGTCATCACTTGTTGCATTGGAGATATAAAATTGTTGCTTTGGGAAACGTGAAATTTTGTGATTTTGAAGTTGTTCCTAGTGGAATAAAATCTATGCTATAAATGATTTCTTGAGCCACTAGGGCGTTTCATTTCTCCAATTATTTATTGCTTCTGTTGCAAATTTAACCTACAGTCATTAAAGATGAAGAAAACCCTAACCAAACTCTTCAATAACTCCTAATTTAACCGTTGAAAATTGCCTAAAATCTACCCACATAATCTACTAAATACAACGCATCTTTTGCATTTATGGTTAAATTTTGCACATGCTCTTGCACACTTGAAGCTCACGGCCTAGTTTAATTTTTGACCCTTATCTTGTGGATGCTCACGTCTTACTCATAAATCAAGTAGCCACGCCTTAGCTTCACTTTAAGCACCCACATCTTGCATGGTTTATATAATGCTTATGGATTAAATGTTTTATGGTTGAATGTTTATTGTCTAAGATGCTCACGTCTTGTTGATGGTTAAAGCTATTGCATCTTTAGTACTCACGGCCTATGTCTATGGTTTAACTCTCACATGGTTGAAGTACTCACTTCCTAGTGCTCGTTTTAAGCAGATCACATACCTCATGCTTATGTTTAAATATTGCACATGTTCACACCTTTGATGCTCACGTCTTATCTTTAATTTTCGTTTCATATGTGCGAATGGTTTATGGTGATCGTGAAATATTAGGCATGGATGATATGTCTTAAAGCTCACGGCCTCACTTACTTTTAAGCATCTTTAAGCTCAGCACTTTTCGTTTTATGTTCTAAGGCTCACATATACACTTACGTCTACATTTGCAGTTGCTCACAATTTCATCTTTCATTTCAGTATTGTTTTTAATTATACATGTGAATGGTTTATGGGCTTAATGGTTTAACTTATTCCAACGTTCTGTTCATATGATCTTATGTTGATGGTGTAATATCGTGCACTCTTTCTCTTACGTTATGCTATGATGATGATGGTTTAAACTACACACTGCAAGCATTCAATTATACACTTATATGCTCACGGCCATACGCTAAAAAGATAAAATTTGAAGGTCTAAAACTTGTTAAAAAGCAACCCAACACACCTAAAGACCCACCCGCGGGTCCTAACAACTTTTAGCAACATTTTAGGGGCCTCAATCATCTTCCTCCACCATCTAAAACGGGTTTGAGGGACAGTCCGGCGGTAGTGGCGGGGGACCGTCCCGTGGTTTCGTTGGGGAGATCCCGTGACAGGACTACCTCTTACTAGGTGCGGGCTGACCTTGAAAGCTAGGGTAGGGACTCGTAGCCCTACTATCTTGAGCACCGGGCAGTTATTTGGTGGAGCAAGAAGTTTGAAGCACACATCTAGCTTAGGGGGTGGGAAATTAAAATCTTTAAGAAATTACATTAGTTGCATAGATCACATGTGTATGTTTGGGGGGATATAGATGTATGTATAGGCAAACACACTTGTGGATTATCTCTTTGTTTCATCTATTCATTGCAGCTATATGTTCTATCTCCTTTATGTCTACATGAGCAACTGATTTACTTGTTGAATATCTGGTTGTTTGCTTATCTTTGTGGTGTGGATCAAGTGAGTGATTGAGTATCCCACTTGGGGAGGCATCACTTGCTTTGATCCTTAAGTGCTTTTGTGGTGGTTGCCAGTGAAGGCAGTCCAAATGGAGTAAGTGTCATTTGGGGCATGCTTGGCTTATGTATGTAAACTGTTTATATCTTGTACATCTGGTTACATTGGTGTATCATTGATCTATCTTGTATATCTGTATTTCTCATTTGTATATCTTGTATCTAGCTTATGTATCTTTGTATCTGACTTGTAAATTGTTGTAAACATTTGTAAACACTTGGAATTCTTTGTGATTCATTGCAGCTTGTGGTTTGGGGCAGTATAATTTGACTCAACTTGAAATACTTTGCTGTAATTAACCACACTCAAACCATAGTTGACCCCATTGCCCAACATAGGCACTAGTCTTTAGCTGACTTAGGAAAAGGGTTGACTGTCATATAGATTAGACCTGCACTTTGTATTGTTGCTTGTCATCATAGGCTAGTCTTCCCCCTTTGGCCTATAACGAATTAAAACTAACTCCTAGAAACATTAACTTAAAATTAACTTAGCAACTAGGGACTACCCCCCTTGGCTTCCCTAGGAGTAAGCCTAGAAGGAAGAAGTTCCAGTCAAGGTGACAGTGTGGGCTGGAACTTAGACATTGTGTCTCCGAGGGCACACTAAGTGAGTTGGACTTAGCTCACGTCTGCAAGTGTGCATTAGGACTGCAACACTCCTCAATGGGATTTGATGGAGCATCAACCTCTATGTCTGAACTGATTGTTTTTATATTTGGAAGATTTTTCCTCTTCCATGTTTCCATAAAACCATCAACCAATTCATTGTGAATCTCATGCCGACTATGTCCAAATAGATTCATGAAGGCATGCAACAAATCCCGTAAGGTCTTGAATGTCTTATTGGGTGAGTGATGAAACCAATCATTTGCCCGGTCACCACAAAGAGTAAAGACAAATAATTGCATTAGAACATCC